>WSZQ02091208.1:2907-13552 GCA_019419845.2 Weissflogia rhopalogaster | reverse complement strand
TGGATTAATATTGTGATTTTGAGAGTGTGTGAATTTGTAATGTGAATTAATAAAGTGATTTTAGTGTGAATTTATTTTAATAATAAATTCACATTAGTGGAGTGCCCACCCCGGAGACTCGAACCCCGTCCGACTGCGTGGTAGACCGAAACCTTACCAACTGAGCTGCCCAGGTGGGCCTTGTTGCTACATTTTGTTGAAAGTTTAATATTTGTAAATGTTCATGCGGATTAGCGTTGAACGTAAATTGAATGTGAATGTAAATTCACGAAATTTCGTCTCGACTAGTGCAAGAAATAACTCTGGCGTTAGTTAATGACAAGTTGAATTTATTTTAAATTCACCGCATGTGGTTTCGTATACTTTAACAATTCCACATTCGAATTGTTAAAGTACTAATATTCCATTTTTTGTATAGTAGACTATAACGAATTTATATTCCAAAGGCGTAATTTATTGTAAGGTAAAATGTTAAAATGTGCATCTTCACCTTTCGCGCTCGACTGGCTTGACCAATCGCACGTATCGCTCAATTATGCAAATGCGCTCGTTTATTGTAATCCGGTGCTGGCACTTCGGTACCCCGGCACTAGCGAAATTATAACATATATCATCACATCGGCGTCCAGCGGCAGGGTACATTTCGCGCAGCATCTTCAGCGCGCGCTGGCACTGGAGCATTTTAATCATTTGCAATTTGCCTCCTCGTCCGTCTGGTGTGCATCTTTGCATAATAAGATGCATTTTATGGCTATTGAATAATGTAATTTTGATGTAACCTAGGTGTTTTCAACTTTGTTGCGTAAAGCAACCTATTATTTTCATCAATTTTAACTTGTCGCAAAGTCAAAGTATGCAAGATTCACTTTTTAGTTATATTTAATATTTTATAGTTGTACGTAAAATATGTACATTGTACAAAAATAAATTATATTTTGTAGATCTGTGAAAAAATTGTTTTACTCATCAAAAAATTTTATTCAACATGTTCTATCAACAAGTGACAGAAGACTCTTTCAAATATGTATATAAATTTTGTTGATATACTAAAAACATCGATGATATCACTGCAATAAGAAGTAATAATAGAGTAGTGCTACCTGTACTGGCGAGTACTGCTACTCATACGAGTGAAGAATGTGCATTCCATGCGAGTTGCGCAATATAAATTTTCAACGACTATTATGTGAATCTCTTAAGCTATGTCGATGCTCAAATGTATATGTTACACTTAAAGCATTCATTTAGTTAATGTATACATTTACTAGCCAATGTATACATTTGCTGAGATCCGTAGTTCAAGTATTCATTATAATCGAAATGAATGTATTTATTAGTGGATGCATGCATTCACTGCCTCTAGTCAAAGTGAGTTAAATCTACCGGGAAATTCCAAACCTAACCTCTTTATTCGAGCTGTAGGTCGTAGGGCTGTTTGCACCGTTTATTGTTTGCTGTTTTTCCGTTCGGGGTTCTTGCTTTGTGAATTGTTTAATTTATATGTGTCCAGAGTAATAAATAATTATATTTTTTTAGTCATAAATATAAAATGGATAAAATATTTACAATAACATGCGGCACATCTAACTCCAACAAAAATTCAAAAATAACTCAATTAATTTGGCTATCATTGAACCGCTTTGTATTCCTTTCATTGAAAATTCACCTATCAAATTCAAAACTCCTGAAAACACACTACTACGAACATACAAAAATATGTAAACCTATTATTATTAAACCTATGTATTACAATGTACATTTGTTTCATGGCAGAAACACTGTAATGGTCGATAGCCGTTAAAATATATCTATCTGTACCGCCTCGATCGTGAATTTTTTTCATCAATATATTCCTCTCTGAATTTGAAACAACAACAACAACAACATCTTAAGGCACCCTCATATAGTTTTGGAGAAAATCGAGAAAATATGTCCTCTTATGGACGGATCAATTGAAAATTCAAATTTTAATCGACCGTTTAGGGCACTTGCACCGAGTCAAAAAATGGGTCTCGCAAGATTTGTACTCATTTGGGTTATATAAACAATATGTGTTGAGGAGAAGGGGTACGTTCAATTTTTTTTTTCTTATGGAAATCTCTAACAAAATTCTTTTTTGGGATTTTTTACTAACTTCAAGCGGTTCATTCATACCAGAAAATGTATCGGTATCAAAAAATATTCTTACCAGAAAACGTATCTTTCAAAATATGTACATATAAGTATCGATACTCATGTCTCATGTCAAAGTTTTGAAAAGTATCAGTACGTTTCGAAATTTGAAGTATTGAAGCTTGAAAATAAAAATGGCAAACTAAGCCGAATGAGTGTATCGATATTTATTAACATCGACAACAGAAAGGATCGAAACAAAAATATCTGTATCAAAATGATATCGATATCAAGCATCCATATCAAAGAGTATCACTCTCAAAATATATAAATACCGAGAGAAAGATAACAAAATCAAAAGTAAACAATAAATAACAAATATCTAGGTCATAAATGCATTTATACCTCGTCACATTACGAAATCATATTCCTGTCACCAAATTCTTAAATAAATATTAACTGATTAGATCTGTCTACACCTGAAAAAATGTGGCAAATACTTTGATCCGTTTCCCAATATATATTCATTGTCTGCTATTTCTATCCCCGTTTAAGACAAAATTTCAATGAACAAAAAGAACGCAGGAATTGCCCGAGTCAGTCTGAATCATCCCCGTCAGTCTGGAACCTAAACAAACCAAGCAATTTCGCGCTGTAATCATGCGAAAATAAAATAATTGAAAAACTCAATGCCTTCGGTGACGGTGCCGGTAGAGAGGAGGGTCTGCACATTGCAGGAAAACCTGAGGGGTTTTGGCGACGGTTCACTTTGTTCTTTTCTTTAATTTTCCACCGTTTAATCCTTGATGCTACGGGGAAGAAGACATTCACAAATCCTTCAATTCGGCAGCCACCATGGGGCATTGCGTATTCGTAAAATTCAACGAATTCACTTACTCGCTGAGCAACTTTGATCTTTTTTCTTCTTTGTGTCGCCGTCAGAACGAATTGCAAACAGAGCTGAAACATATATCGTTGGATTAGTAGCAGGAGGAGTAGGAGAAAGAGTGGGAGTGAGTGAATTATTAAATTTATGTGTTATGAGTTTAGTTGCACTTGCAGTGGGATTATTTAAATGTTTTTGAAGAGTGAGAATAAATATTATGAGGATATGCGTAGATGTTGGGATGATTTAATGAAAGGCTTTAATGGAAATTATATTTTATATCACTTTCAGTTACTTAGCCTGTCTTGAGATCGTTTTAAGTTGAGTTAAAGGTGGTAATAGATAGAACGGAAGATTAGATGAGTGCATTTGCAAGGAGTGTTGTACTAAATTTGTCAGAATATTAAATAAATTATAAGGGTATACTTGCAAGTCAAGAGAATCAACTGGTACGTTCATGATTTGATAGGTACTTGGGGTTGTACAACTTAATTCTTCACTGGTTCATTTAAATCCGGTTCGAAGGACCAATTGTCTACATTTTTCACTTTTAGATTAATTTATGTACACCATAAAAAGTACAACAGAGATAGAATGTACTTGTTAGGACTTGTCGGACTGATATCTAGTAAATAAATAACAATTTCCATAAATTATATACGTATACTTGCAAGTCAAGAAAATCAATTGGTACATTCATGATTTGATAGGTATATGGTGTTGTATATCTTAATTCTTCACTGGTTCACTTAAATCCGGTTCTAAGGACCAATTGTCTACATTTTCCACTTTTAGATTAATTTATGTACTTCATATCTTTAAAAAGTACAAGAGCGATAGAATGTACTTGATAGGACTTGAATCATAATTTGATAAGTATATTGGGTGATGTTTCTAATATATCAGGTAAAACCTCATTGAATGATATTACGTCCAGCCATAGTGGTATGATCAGTGATATTATCAATGTCTGGTGACCTCAAGAGATCGGAATCGAATCCTAGTGGATATAGATCAAAATGATATTTTCTTCTAATCACTATTAATTAGTTGTTCATCTGACCAATTTCATTGAAACAGGCAAATAACCATAGTAGTAACCACATAACTAATAACTTAAGATTAGTAAAATAAACAAAAAATAAACACGTACTATTTAAATTGTTATAAAAATTAAGAATTGAAATTTACGTCTCATGTAAATCTAAGTTGGTGATGATATATAGGGTTACATACATTAATTCATATGGACTGCTTCACATCCGGTTCGAAGGACCAATTGTAACAAAAAATTGACACTCACGAACTTACAAACCTGTTAAATAATTTATTTATTTTATATTTAATAAATCTCATCACCACTGTCAATTACATCATTTTTTAATAAAAAAAAACCTTAACATCTGCTTTTCACAATAGGCATCTACATCAACACGATCATCAAAGAACAGCCCAGAACACCCATCTTTCAATCTCCATCTCCACCGAATCTTTTATTTTCACGCTGGATCCTCACCTTTTCGCCGGTGTGAAAACAGATATAAAAAAGAGCACGAACAAAAAATAAAGAATGCTGATGTAAACGTTGATGTTATTCGGTACTCAAGCACATTGTGCAGCGCATCGCGTCTGCTTCACGGGTGTTTATTATAATTGCACCCTTTAAGGTTAATTTTTAAATTGCCTTTCACATGGTGTCCGTTGCAGAAGAGATGGACCACATACGTGGTATTGTTATTCGATGTTTACGGCACGAAGGAGGATACTGAAGAGAACAAAAAAGAAACGAAGTGCCGGGTGTTTGTCGAACTTTGCAAGTTGAAGAACAACATGGAAAAAGTTGAGAGAAAGATATTGTGATGCTGTGATATTGCCGGAGTGAGCAACGGGTCTGCGAAAGTTTTGCAAATCTTCAGCGGTAGACATGTGAATAATTACCCTGTTTATGTACGTGTGACAGTGTTACTCATCTCATGCATCATGCATCATGCATGCGTTTGTTCACACTTTGTGCGCTCACAGCAATTGCAATTAAAAATCCAGAAATAATTACATGCCACTGGTGTGGAAACTGTATAATTACGGAATCGTTTATTAGTTGTGTGTGACTGTTACTTTGCGTACAATAGCTTAATTTTCTGTGATTTTAATAGCCTATTGTCCAGTTCACACTATGTGTTTTTGTTGAAAATTTGATTTTAGTTTTAAACAACAAAAAACTTAGTTTGATGTGGCATATATTAAAAGGGGAAAACTTCTGGAATTTTGTATTGCTGTGCTTTGTTGTACTGTTGTGATGATAAAATTGTAATATAATTGAATATACTAATTATATTTATATAAATCGTATAGTAATTCAGGGGTGAGCAACTTTTTATCAGAGGCTAATGATATGCTGAATATTTTTTGTCGAACCACACACAAAACGTACTTTATATGGTATATAACGATACAAGTGTGGAAACAGCGTTTTTGGGCACGTGTTGTTAGAGGCATGAGCGTAGCGAGTGACATTAACGCCAAGTGGAGCAATAGACGTTTACACTCGCTACTTTTTGTATGTTTGAGAAAATGTTTGTATTCTTAGTGCATAAATCTTAATAAAAGACGGCAATGACGACGTACGTTTTTTACATTTCAATAGTTGCTTGTCGAATGGAGTTTCTAACAATTTTGACTTACTGCCATCATTATTTTAAATGTTTTAACAATGTAACAAGTAAAGGGTATATCAGGGGCACTTCAGGAGGCTATACAGCGAATCGCCCAACCTTCGTTCGCGTTTTTATCGCGAAATCAGGAGTTCGCGGACGGTGCCACAGCCGCTTGTTGAGTGATCTAACGAGCACCGAGCTCCACAACGCGGCCAGCCGCCCCTTAAGTTCTTAATGTATAAATATTAATAATATGAAACCATGATGACTATAAAACACACGTTATTGTTCGCGTGCTACAATAGAATATACGTCAGGCAGCAGGTTGCTCACCCCTGCATTAGTTTTGTCTAACAACCGGTAAAACTGACTACTAAAACCTATAACATACTTCAGTTTAATTGTTTCTAATAATAATAAGTATATTTTTATGTCTATCGACCCGACCCGTAAGGTCGAAAATTGTTTATAAAGCATCCAAAATTTCATATTTATGCTAGGAGGTTAATTATAAAATAATAACCAATAACTGGAGTTACCAAAACAAATATTAAACAAAAATCCACAAATATATCAAGAACACATAATTCTGCAGCTTCCAAAAGAATGATATCGTGCTATATCGCACAACGCGACACCGCAACTCAATTTAAATTCACCGCCAAATACAAACGTACTGTTATTTGTACTTCTGTTTGCATTTCAGTGTGCTTTACCTTTCCCCTACTATGCAAAGCACCACGGCTGAATATTCTGCACTTCTCGTCGCCTACAAACTCAATGCCCTTCCCTCTAACCACTCTGCCACCCAAATACACTTACACAAATACATATATACATATACATCCTTACACACATACACATACATACACAAATACATATATACATATACATACATACACACATACACATATATACACACACACACAAACACACATGCACATATAAATACGAACACACCAATACAAAGAGAAATATGCATAGGCACACATACAGAGAGATATAAATTCAGCAGGAAAGAGTGTACCAGGAGAGGCTTTGCATTCATAAGCTTTATCTAGCCATCCCACCGCCATGCCAGCCGCCCGCAGGATTAATCCGCACGGGCCAAAAGCGCATCGGGCCCAACCGCTCAAATCCAAAATCAATAAAGCACACCCACACCCACGTACGCGCGCCTAACGCGCCCCTGTCGATGCGAAGAGTTTCGCACAATTTTGCAAGCTAAGGTATGCGAATACATCTGTATGATCAACTGCCACCCAGGCGATGCGTAAAGTTCCTTAATCTGCAAAAAGCACAAACGGCATTCGCCCGACTAGACTAGACGTGAGGAGATGTCTGGACAGTTACTATGAACGTGCCGAAAGTCACAAATTGTAAAATTTCGCACGTGGAATGGAGGAAGTTGGAATGGAAATTTTCGCTTTATTTTTTACTTTTTTATATTTGTAGCAGGAATATACAAATTACGAATAATACACAAAATATACAAATTGTAAAGAGTCGAATAAGATTATATTTTTTATTTGGCGACTAACATCTTCAGATTAAACAACGCTTCCTTTATGAAGAGGACCTTAATCTGCAAAGAGCACAACCGGCATTCGTCGATTTGGGGGCCACCCAAATTTGGCGCAGGTTGTTCATGCTTGAACTAGATGACTGAAATGAAGTGATTTGAATTGGGTCGGGAATACTCCTCCAGAGTAGTCCTCGTTGGGGCGAAATATTGCTGAGAAATGTGGATAGTCGCAGATACTAGAAGTTGTTTTATTATCAACTCTTTCTCTATGAAGTTCCTTAATGCACAACGAGCACAAACGGTATTCGCAAGAGTAGATGTGAGGAGTTGTCTGGCCAGCTACTAGTAGCTACGTGCCGAAAGTCACAAATTGCTGAATTTCGCACATAGCCAAAGTTTGAATGGAATTTATCCCTTTATTTTTACATTGTTATATTTGTAGCAGGAATATACAAATTTGTAAAGAGTAGAATAAGATTATTTTAACAGTATTTGGCGAATTTTTAACCGAGTTTATCCTAGAGTTTAGTAAGATCAAATTTTAAGTTTGAAAAAAGGAAAAAAGTTGAGCACATTTGAGGCGTACGAAAAAGCATCAAAAGTCCTGCATAGCAAGCAGAGCAAAGGTATTTATAGCACGTGGAAAGTTGCAAAACAAAGGCATAATCGTATGTGGCACACATTGCAACTTTTCGCACGGTTTTCTCTGACTTTCTATGGGGTTTTTTCGGGGTCTTTATCTTTTCGCTAGGCTACGTTGTCTTATTTGCCGCGCTTTTTGGCAAAAAAAAACCGAAAGGTTTTTGCGCGCCATTTTACGAGCCATGCCTGCCGCGCTGTTCCACTTTGTTTCTATTCAATTCCAGCCGGTTTCGCACTATCCGAGGGCTTTAGCTGGAACTTTAAAGGTGTCTGCAGTCAGCACAAAAAGCGCACGGAAAGGCAGAAAAACCCAAGGCGCAAGAAATACGCATATAATATTTAAGCAACGCGGCGCGCCGGAAAAGTTTAACCGGCTACAAGTCACACAAGTTGAGCGTCTTTGCGCTGAATCTACAAGCTTTGAATTTTAAACTCACAAATGGCGCACAATATAGAAAAGTTGCGCGTCGTGGCGACCGGTTGGTAGGCGGCGCGGCGATGGGGCGAAATTTAATTAAAAACATTTACATTCAACGCGGCGAATCGCGCAATGGTGAATTGTGCGCGCTCAAGTAATTTATCGTCGCGTAAAACTACCTGTAGTTTAAAGCCATAATTGTCAAGGTAGCGTAAGAGTGAACTAAACGAATTCGTTTGGAGGAGGAAGAGAAGGAAGCAAAATAAGTATTTGCGAATTAATTTAAAAGTTTTCGAATAAAACGTTTAAAGTTAGTTGCTTTTATAAGTCTGGATAAATCTTTGTATTTTGATTATAAATACTACTCTGTAATTTTATTTATAATTATGATTATCTTAAAAACGAGATAATTTTGAATTTGCGCCACTAAAGAAGTATTGTATTAAATTTGATATCAAGGGAATCAGCAAATGAATATACCAACCAGGACTGCGATGATAATAAGAAATGTTTGCAAATTCATAGAGAAATACAATTATGTAAAGCAATGACTAATTACTTAAGTAAAAGAATGACTAATTGTCAGTGAAAATTGAAAATAGTTCAGGAATGAATTCATTGGATTTGGTATCAATATAACCAATTATCTAATGTTCCATTTGGACAACAATAAAAACATTTTCAAAATTTACAAATTTATCAATGTTTTCTCAATCAACAAAAAACATTTTTGCAAATATATTATTAGTTACCTTATTACTTTCACGGCAACAAGTACTAGTGAATTTTGTATTTGCAACTATTTTATTTATAATTCTTATTATCTAGGAAATATAGGGGACAGGCACTTATAACATATATAAAACAATTAATGATTAACGGAACAATCACTGCTACTAAATCACCGCTGGTATATTCACCGCTACGAAAATTCACCGTGCTAAAACTCACCGCGAGGATTGGGTGGTGCCCGAAGGTATTGCACCCATAGCGGATATTATTCTGTAAACCAAAGTATTACGGACATATATAATTAATTTAAATGAAATTGACATCTAAAACGAAGGTGTCCAAGTTAAGACAATCAGATTCATATGATATTATCGTATAATTGCAATGAAAACAAATCAGCTGTGAAATATGAGTATATATACAAAACATTTTGGTGCCAGTGTTCCTCACCGATCTAACAATAAGCGTTAAGAAGTTAATTGCTCAACATTTCATTCACTTTCGTGAATGTATCTAATGGGTTATCAAACAGTTGTTGATTGAACTTTTTTGATAATTAATAGCGAAATATTCCATAAAGAAGTAATTCATCAAGTTTGGTATCAATGGAATCAGCTCTCTAATGTCTCAACTAGGAGACCAATCAAAAGATATTTTGTGCAAATTTACAAATAATAACAAAATGTCATTGCAACACTTCCAAATAAATATTGTATTTTGAAATAATTTTATGAATAACTTATATCATTTGGTATTAAAAGAATCAGCTCTTTAAATATCCACCTAGAACTACAATAAAAAAATATTATTCAGCAATAAATTCAAAAACCATAACCATAATTCAATAACAATATATTAAAATAGTATTTAAACAATTTACAAAGAAACTCAAACAAAAATATAAAGAATTACATTTTCTATCCAGAAGCACAAAGTGAAAAGCCCAACTAAAAGCTCGCATACTCTATCAAAACTATCAACATCGTTGCACTCTTCGTCGTCGTAATAACTCCAGCCCTGTCATAACATAATGCCACCCTCGCACAACATAACAACATTTAACATTCGCTTCTTCGCTTCTTCGTCGACTTCCTACTCAGAAAGAAAAACGAAAGCACAGTAAAACTACGCCGTGGCGAGTGCGCAAAGTCGGCGACAATAAAAACGGCTGCTAAATTGTGAAAAGTTATATTAGTTCGGGTCGTTTCGTTCTTCGATAGACAAATATTCAAGGCTTCTTCGGCGAAGAATAACGGTGATGGTGGTGGGCCCGCCACTGCAACGTCGTCGTTGCATGCAACAAAAGCAGCGCCGTCGAAAAGTTTCAGAGTCAAAAGAGCAATAAACCGAATCGAATCATGCAGCCGAGTTATTCTTCTGCCAACCCCACCTCCGTGTGTTGATGTCGGTGGCGATGAGCCTAGGAAAATTTTATCGTCCACAAGTTTCCCAGTGTTTTTTTGTTGTATTTTTTTAGTTGAAAAATTTATTTGGCCACATTATTTTGTTTGATTTTCCTTCGACTTTGCGGATATTGTTACAAGTATGTGTGACTTTTTTACTTCGTTTTTTAAGATAAGTATTAGGTTAAGTTAAGTTAGGTTAAATTAGGTTAAGTTAGGTTAAGTTAGGTTAAATTAGGTTAAGATAGGTTAAGTCAGGTTAAGTTAGATTAA
>WSZQ02091186.1:0-11584 GCA_019419845.2 Weissflogia rhopalogaster | reverse complement strand
TAAATCAAACAAAAATATTTGGCACCCATATACTCATTTTAAATAATTGCTATACGATGCATGTATAGCAATTTTTTATTTTGTCTTCGTATGTACAAATGTATATTTGTTCGTGAAATGGCATTAATGATGTTAAATTTTGTAACATCGGTTTATTATGAGGAAATATAGTTTATGCATTCCTAACATTTGCCTTGTTTATGGTAATAATTGGCGTCCTGTGGAATTATTGTTCACTCGGTGCAGCATACACCTCACACCTGCGCTGTATGGGAAATAGAACAGATGCTACTGCTCGAGCCGACCCACTGCAGAGCAGCACATCAGAGCTCTTTGGGAGAGCAACGTCCAAGAAAACGGGAATGCGATGGTTCAATTCGCAAAGTCGGAGCGCATTCATAGATGCTATCTAACTCTTTCCACTAATGTAATTCAAATTGCACTCTCACGCCTCTCTTCCAAGTATCAACCTTGGGATCTACTTTGGGGTCACTTTAGAAACGCCGCGCCCCTGCAGACATATTTTTAAAACTGGGACGTCTGGTCACTTTGGGTGCATGCCTGCATACGATAGTGCAAGAACTATGAATGGAGTATGAATGTATGAGATGTTTGTTGTGTGAGAAACACGACTTCTCATTATAGGGTCGTGTGCAATGCATGGATGCAGCGAAGTGTTGATAAATTACTTTGTATTAAGGAGTGGCGATGGGACTAAGATAGTGACTAAAACAGAAACTATGCGACCTCAATTTGCGAATAGTAAACAGTATTAATACAATTTCTTTATTTGTTATTTGATACATTTGCCTTGTTTTCATAAGTAACTACTTAACAATCATGATTATCAGTCATGAGTGGCACATAAATATTTCTATTTAGCAACACCCTCTCTGCTTTTACAATGACTGAATGACTTGGATTAGGATTCTTGGAATTAATCCAGACCATTTCCAGCCTCCCGTAGTAAGAATTCATACATGTATACAAAACTGTATAACTGTGGTAGTCAGTATCCAAAACATACAGTGGTTGTACATCTATCCAGTGAATTTAAAGTCATATTATCTTCTAATAAATACTAATTATATGAAAGAATTACTTACCATTGATGAAACCAGGACGAAAATTAAGTTTACCATTTCTTAAATCATCAGCATCCACTTCAAAACTAATAGAGTGATGTTTATGACCATGGCCTTCCCTATAACACGTTATTTTAAGTTGTGTAAACTTGCTAACATTTAATGAACTTACACGATGTAGGTATTTGGAACATAATACACATAGTCCAGGGAGGATTTCAAATTGAAAGGATAAATATTGCATTTTCTTCCATCTTGTAGAACAGAGTAGGATCGTTTAATTCCATACCACTTTCCAGCATACTATATAATATAAATTCATTGAGAATTTAAGGTTCTTTCAATTAATTGTATGTTTACCCTAGTTTCGTCAAAGTTTGTCTTGGTTCGGATTCTGGGATTGCATCGGCCGATGCTGAAGAGTTGGCCGTTAGCAAAAGCCAAAATAGCAAGAAAGAAAAAGCAGGACCTCATTATGTTGAGTGCAGTATTATAATAGAAAATACAGTTTTTATAATATAGTCTGCAGGTCTATTGCCACATATGGTAAATACAGACATATTTGCCTGTAAAATATTTTCAGGTGTGCAATCTTGACCATCATTAAGAAAGTATTGATTAATATAATAAGGTACCCTTTAGTAAGTATTGATATTTACATATTATAATAAATATATAAATATCAATACCTACTCATTAATTGTGACTAAAATTTTTTGAAAATAAAGACCTTGGAACATGAAGACCACAAATATTTCGAAAAATAAGTGCCATACGGAAAATATTGGTAATCAAACTTTGTGATTACATTGTAATCATTCTAAGCGGGGAATTGTTAGTAGCATATTCAGCCCATTGCTGTGAAGTTAGTAAAAACTCCTAGGCTTTTTTATTACAAATATCCCTAAGAACAAAAATCGAGTGTACCCATTCTCCTTTTCATATGTTGTTTATACGAGTCGGTCTTGATAGGAGAAAGGGTTAAATAAAGATATAATTAAAGAATATATCAAAATAAACAGCGTTTTTTATTAGAGTTTATGTTGAAAATCTTGCCCACAGACTTCAATGCATGTAATTACTCTAATTTTAAGTGAAATTTTAGATCACGAAACCTCAATTACAGGTTTAAAAATCACTCGGTACAATAAAAACATATATGCATATATGCTAAATATTGATTACGAAATTAGTAGACAAATATTGAGACGAAATTATATAGTTGCATTAACCTTTTCTGAAATATTTTTTTGGAAGTATAAAATAAATATTAATTATATATTATGTACATTTTATATTTAAATAAATTATCATCCAAAATGTGTGTCATGTAGTTGAATTTACTGATTTAAAGGCCAAATATCTTTCGTTTTTTTTTCTACTCCTGTTGTATATTGTACACATTTCAGTATGATTTTGTATTAATAAATTCATATTTCCCTTCCCACATAATAGTCCTGGAAAAAGTATAGGGTATATCTCGCATGGGATACCCTTTCCTCACTCGTATGAGTTTCCCATATTCCCGAGACCTGTTAAGAACTAACATAGGATATTTAGTAATATAATATTGAATAATTGTGATAGTTAGTAGATACTACATGAAATGGTTGAACTTCTGAAACAGAAAGCAGTAAGTTATAAGTATTGTTTAATATTCTATAAAAAATAAGAATGTATATAATACAATAAAAACCAACATCTGTTGTTCCGTTCGTGGTACCATCCGTATAGCTATATAGAAATCAGCGTATAACCCTCTACGAGCGCGACTGATTGCGGGACTCGATGTGTTCATACAAGAAAAGAAAGAACAGTTACACCACCTACATTCGTTATATGCGAACGTACTAACAAATTAGCCCATGTACCAAACGCTTATCAATTATTTTGGAGGAAATGGGTTCTAGGTTCTATTCACCACAGTAATCAATTCTCTGTAAGCTCTCAATGGACACAGTGTGGACTCTGATTGTCGTATTGGCTAGGTACCATAACCTTATATCCCAAAAATGGAACGATTAATAAAATAAACCAAGATCCTTAAACATTTATTATTGTACATGGAACAATAATTTATACTTTTACACAGATTAGATAAATAATATCTAATCCAATTATTTTTATCTTTTTTGGAATGTTACTGAATACCAGCAAGTATCAGTATTTCTTATGCACTACTCTTTGTATTAATAATTAATATTTTTCAGATATCACAAAAATATAAGCGATCTCCTATACGAACGCTTGTTTTACCGAACATCATTTGAGTGAAATGAGATGTTAAATTGGAACATGATGTACACTCGCGTACGTCTGATTACCTGAATCTTACATTAAGACAGGAAATATTTAATACAATAGAATTGACATTTTCTTACAATTCTTCATAGAAAACTAAGGCATTCCGCTGTTTTCAATTAGTTACAGGAATTGGCAATCTTGTCGGTTCAAATAAAACACGTGAAGCAAAACTAGTAATACGTGGAATATCGTCGAAGGAATATTATGCTGGCCGCTGTCGCAATGCAGCTCGTCGCGTGGGTATAAATTCGCCGGCGGCGGTTCTTGACCCGGTATGCAGCTCTCGCCTACCGCGTCGAACTCATCTTTGCAGAGCTCCTTGCATGGTGGGCACACAATAGAACCGCGATGCAACCAATCATTTTGTAATATACGTATTGAGATTTCTTGTTGGGAATGGTAACATGTATAAGTGTAGTTGGCAACCTGTAATACGAATGCTTAGCATTATTTTTAACACTCAAAAGCAATTGCCTTGAAAGGTACACTATTAAGAGATAAATAATTTAAAATAACTTACAATAATATGAAGACGTCCATTTTCACATTTATAGTTATAGCAACCAGATCCCCAATGTTGCCATTGACGCATTTGCTTACAGGAACGCTCTTCCCACATTTTATTCGTATGATCGAAGCAGCGTGAATGTTTACCATACTTTTCGAGAGCAAAGTTTTTATCTGGACCTGGAACAAGAAGTTTAAGTTAATTCAACCTACTCATGATTTAGGTGATATTTGTGAGAACATAATTTTTGTAATATTTCCCCCCGGAAGTTTCTAGGAAAAGGTTTTATATAGTTTAAATCATGAGTTGACTTACGTGGATTGTTATCCTCATACTGACAATGGGATCCTCTAACAATAACATTCTTTGAGCGCCAGGTGAATTCCTGAATGTACGGGCAGTAATCAGCGAGATAGACGGAGCCTCCATAGAAACCTTCCGTTCCGGGTTCGACGTGAGCAATGGAGTCGAAGTTCTATAGAATTTCAAAAGAATTGAAATTTTTTGAACAATAGAAACATTGGAAATTGCAATAATAAAATGCAAGACTTTATAAAGTGTGTATAAAATAAGCTGTTTAAATGAAAGAGATAATATTGCATAGAAATAGTTTAGTCAAATATAAGTTTATGAAGGAGCAAAATAAATATATAGAAAATATATAGAGTATAAAAATGGCATGTTCAATTTTATCAGTAGGCCTTCCTGAAAGCAAAGAACTGCAAATATCGTAAACATGATTGTAGGATGAAATCTTATAAAATTCATAATTTTATCAGGGTAATCACGGAAGGATAAAAATGTGGCATTATAGAGGGGTCCAAACTTTTTGCCACAAGAGTAAAACTTGATTATTATTATACAGAAAATTCTCTCGTTGATCCTCGGGGATTGTTCGATTTTACCTCTAGTATTCTTTAACAGTAGTTTATGACATTTATCGGCATATGAACAAATCGGTATTATGTCCCGCTTATCTGAGAAATATTAAATACGTTTCGACTCCTGTTGTATAATGTACACATTTCAAATATTCAACAAATATTCAAGTGGAAGAGAAGTACAAATCAATAGAGTTTTGCGAATAATTCAGTTATGATGTCAATAATAATTATAGCATTCACTTGAAAATTGGAAGTGCAAGAATATATATAAATCCATCGTAAAAATCGTCCAATACAAATACATATCCAAGGTACGCAATATTTACCTGATAAAGCCGAGGCAGTGCATGATCGTGAGCAATTAAATTGCACAATGCAACAGATGTGCGGTCATCAGTACATTCCGTCTGCAATGGGTCTCTCTTGACTTTGTTGCAGAATGGATGAATTGACATTCCCCTAAATAAGATAAAAATGATATTACTAATATAACAGCATAATGGAAATAAGGAATATGCAAAATAAATACCGTGATGCTTTCGTAGACATCCATTCTTTGCAGCTCTTCATCACAAAATCACAACCGAGGCCTTTACCCCAAGTTAGCGGTTCCGCCATTGAATAATTCGCCTTGTACCAGCCAGTATCTTCCATGAGCGCCAAGGTCATGCGAGAGATGAGCGGATTCTGAGTGTGCGTGCCCGTCATGGCTTCATTCTGCACGATTCAAGCATTAAATTGAGATTTAGGTATTAACGCCGAGTTTACAATGATGAGTGAATCGATGAGTAGTGAATTATTAAGCGATATTACCTCAAATACACGCTTTTCCCAATGCGTGAGCGCCGTACCTTCTTCGCCTTGATCCTCCAGTTCAGCGCCTTCCAAATGGTCACAAGCGAAGTAATCGCGCACTTCGCGTACAACCGTTGGTGTTACCATCATTTGAATGTCGCGTGGGACTACACCATCCCTTACAAGCCAATTGGGACGTCTTATTGTGCGTATTACTTTGTCGCTCCATTGGTACGTTTGTAATCTGCAAATTATTAATTGTAAATTCAGACTTGGTACGTTTGGAGACAAGGGTCTGAGACAGAAAATGTAATATTTAGTTATAAATTAATAATATATCGTATTTACATGTAAATTATGACATTTTTAAATTCAACTTAAAGTATTACTTAACATTGGAGCAGATCTATTATTTTTATGTGGATGGATAAGCTACACCTGGAATTTTTAATATTAGAATTTAAGGGTAAGGATAACAGTACATTTCATATTTAAACTCGAATTTCAAAATCAAGATTGTTGGGCTCACGCGAGTTGCGGGCTCACGTCGAGGGGAATTACGCAGAGTCGCAACTTTTATATAGGCGATTTACATGAAGTTTTCTATGCGCTCCCAGAACTAAGGGTCAGTCGGAGAAAAAGATCATCATAAGGAATATGCCAGATTTAATAGACGATGAAAATTGGAATATGCTGATGTAAGATTTATCGAGACTCCTTTATCGCTTAAGATCTAGATTAAAGTGCAAAGTCTGGCACGGATAACTCAATGTCGGGCATGACAAAATTAAATTGAAGCTTCTGAGTACTAATGTAAAAGAGTTAATCTATGTTTTAGGGTATAATTTATTTTAATATCATTATAAATATGGTAAACAGACGCGAAATGCGGATTTCGTTCGCTCACGAGGCGTCCGCACCGATTTAATACCTTTGCGTGACGCATTTCAGCCACTGTGCGGCGCTGCGGTTCTAAATGTACTGGCTTTCTTTCGAATAAAGAACAGTGAATAGAACTGAAATATCGATACTTTTAGGCACCCCTTCACCACGGCATACATTCCCAGTCCCATTGTTCTTTGGTCATCTCCCCATTGCACCCATTCCCGTTTCAGGTATAGATAAGAATCACAGAATTTCAATGTATTTTAAGACAGAAATATCGATATTTCAATAATATATCGATATCATCTGACATTCCTGTATGTTTCCATAGACTTCTTAGAGTAGAATCTTTTTCATGCTACTTTTATTGAAACAGAATCATGTTTGTTTTCGTACATAAGTAGTTCTATGAAAACATGATGTACTGCTGGATTCTTAGAATCACTATTTCATGTATAAGAATTCAGAATAAGAAACGTCACTAGCTTATTGCCAGGTTTAAGCTTAAGCTTGTTAAAAACATACCTTATGTCTGATTAGCTTAGCAATATTAGATTAGAATTACGTGAAGGATAAAATTTAACCCTTACTAAAAGATTGAGAAAAAGTGAATTGTTCTTCACAGATTTTTTTCAAAATGTAAATCGAAAATTTAAGTATTGGAAAAAATGTCACAATTCCATGTTATCATCATCTGCAAACGTGTCAATAGGAAAAAGACAAAAATATATAAAAAGATGAGACATACTTTTCGTTCAACGCCGGCTTGCCAGTATCAGGTCGACGGGGTGTAAGCGGTGCGCCCTGGTCGTTACGGTAGAATGCATATAAACTGACAGAGAAGCCAAGTGCGTGGAGGATTTCATGCTTCACGGTCGACAGCAGCGTTTCCAGCTCCTGCGGTTTTGTGCTGATGCTATTCGGGCACAGATTGGCATGTCCTGCAATCGGCCTGTCAGAATTCCAATAAAACAATATTATCGTCTGTCACTTCCGAATAAAAATAAAATAACGGTAGCCCAGTTATGGGTTCTTATAGAAAAAAACCTGTTTATAAAACAGTAGAAAACTCACCTGTCGAGTGCAATTTCTTGTTGGCAATGAGCAGCATATGCAACAGTCAAGGATTTATTGCAGCGTTCAGTCTGCATTGCCGACACATAAAACACGAAATCCGAGTCGCGAATGCCTGCAGAACAGGAACACATCAAGTGTGTTAATTGACTAACAGTTTATTTTCTTTTTTGTACTTGACATAATACGACAGGTGTAACATAACATAATATAATATTTAAAAAGTTAATTATGCTACTTGTTAATGTTATATAGTGGTGACTGCTTTTATGACGCACGGATATTATTACTAGATTATGGGTCTATATTTTGTAAGAAATTGGCATGATTGGAGAGACCCACAAAGGCCTGTAGCGATTTATACGCAATGAAAATATTGTTCATGTTGCAAATAATTTCTATAATTTTAAATATCTCTTTTCTTAGAAATGTACTTCTTCTAGGTCTCTTATTTTCCATACTTTTCTTCTTCTTGTTTCTACCTGTTTAGCCTTCGTAGAAAACCCAAAACTTTGTCACAGTTTTCGCTTTCATTCTTACTCACACTTATTTACTCTTACCTAGCCTACTCTCTCTTACCTATCTCTATCGGAGTACTCGGCCATTTCACAACCATCCTTATGCCTCCCTACTTTTCTGAATTTCGTAGGGTTGACTTGAGGTGTTGGATGAATTTCGATTCATTCTGTCCCCAACTTTGAGTAAGTTCATATACGTTTTTTTCTACCGATATCTCAAAGAACCCGCGTACAACCACCGCACAGGTCGATAGACATTAAAATATATTATGTTATTGTTATTTGTTTATTAATATTATTTTGTTATATTATTTGTTAAGTTGATTGCCTACATATTTGCATATTGTACTGAATTTCAGTTGTATTTTGCAGCGCCATTACCTTTAAACTAAATATATGTTGGTAGCCCTGCGTGCAGCGCTTAAGTTGTTCTTGAGGCGCGCCGAGCGCGCTCAGCAATCATCGAAGGGCGAGAATGAGGAGAAAAGCGGGGTTTGCGCCACTATAAAAACGTGGAACGCGCACTCTTCGGCCTATTTCTCCTCTGGTGAGTTGTCGTGTTAACGTGTATTTTTCTTTTATATTTGTGTATTCATTGTGCCGAGTTAATAAAGTCGTTGTGCTTGTTATTTCGTATATTTTGAACTTTGACCTCTGAAGTGAGCTTTTGGTAATACTTGTGTCGCGATAACTCAAGGAAATTAGCAGGAGATCCAGTTAAGTCTAGTCCCGCGCTATCAACGGGAAACAAATTAACGTTTCGAAAAACCGCGACTACCGCGTAACATTATTATATTCTAAATTACTGTTGCAAATCTATAATAAATTGTCTGCTGTCTAAAGATACAAGAATTACTACTAATTTCTAATGGTAAAATAATTAAATCGCTGCTTAAATTAATTACAATTCTCTGGCGAATTTATTATTGATTGTAAGCTGATCAACGTAAACTAGTTTCGTTTTATTTTACACTACGAATTCATCAAAATTGTATAGTAGTAATCCGATTAATCTTACCTACGCCAGGTTGTGAACCAGCTTCAACCTTGCAATCTTGACCCGTGGCATTGCACACTCGGCACGCGTCCAAATGCTGTTCTGGAACTTCCACCTCACCACACATCGTTTTCTCCTTGCACGTATCAATACAATGTGTGAGAGAATCCTTGACGAAGACCTGCGACTCATCGCACTTCCTGAACATTTGCCACAAGCGATGGCAAAACAAACATAACACACTATGTTGAGACAAGATTCGATCGTGACAGCATAAGGAGGAAATAATTGTATTGTCGTTCGGCTGAAGCTTACCTCGTTAATCGAATTACGTTTTCCACTTTTCGCACAAATAATGCACGCTCCCAGAAGTGCACCGCTTGGGGTAGTATTGTATTCTGAAATTGACATGCCACCCCATTATATCGAGAAACAAAAGATAATACAATAAAATGTTTTGGATATCACTTACATTAATTAATTCGAAACGCTCTTCATCCAGTCTAGAAACAAAACAAAAACACAGTTACAAATACAACGTAAATTTACATTCTACAATTCTCAATAACTTTAAGCAATTTGTGTAATTTAAATGTCGTTTGCGATAACCCAAAAATATGTAATTTATGTTGATGCTCTGTTCTAAAACGTGAGCTAAGTGTGTTTGAGGGAATTAGGATCAAGTGGGATGGTATTAAAGCGGAATAAATAGAGTTAAACTGAGGCAATCACACAGTTAAGGTAAATACAGGAAAAATGAGCACGTTAATTTCACGTTTTCTCTTATTCGTTGAGTTCTTTGATATACCGTGCATACTCTCTCTTTCAGCGCTTCCAAAAGAGGAAATGAGAAGTGAACTTCATTTCCTTTTGGTATGTATTTGTGAACGCTAGTCCCATGATTTTTAAATAGCACATTTCTTTGCTTCTTTAAAATTACGGTGAAATTAGATGTTTTCTTTCAAATATTTCAAATACTTAATTTACATTCATTTGGATTCTAAATATGTACTTAAACTTATAATTATATTTATAATGATTAGTTTTCTAAATTTTTGTAGTCCTTTTTGTTGATTTGTACTGCTCTTTGTTAGATAATTCTGGGTTTCTGGGACTAGTTTTGGGACTAGAATCCGAGTTCGATTCTCGGTGGGGTTGCATACTAAAGTGAATTCTTCTTATCAATAGGGTTAGCGTCCAATATGAGTAATTACATTGAAAAAGAATTGAATAGAGCTAATGACCATAGTAATCGATGCAAATTACTAAAACTAAAATCATTCCCCAATATTAAAATATGTTTAAAATTTAAATATTGCTTTCATATGAATTTCTACAAAAACACCCAATTATATTTCATTATCATCAATATTCGAGCAATTAATATTTTAAAATGAATTATTTTAACAATATACGTCTATACAATACATATTTCTTATTTAATGTTATTTATCATTGAACCAACAGTTTGTATAAAGAAATATAATATATCAAAAGTCATTATTCCAAAAAAAATCGCCATTTTTCTTATAAATCCTTGTAAAACTGACAAATAGGATGATTTATTTTATAACTTGTGGAAAAAAGTAGAAAGGTCCAGCTCGCAAAACTCTAAAAAAGGATGTGAACCTTGAAGGTTCATTATTTACGGTACATAACACTGTATAATATACGTCGGAAATGTTATTCGTACCTTGTAACGGTATAAGACATGACTGGTGATTTGTCAAGATATAATTATAATAAACTTTGCAATTATTATTTACGTCTTTGCATTTGCGACTGCTGGTATTACTTTTTACTGTTTGTCATTCCCAAAGAGGTAAGGCTAATGTCATTTAATCAAGGAGGTGTGAAATGTGAAAATGTAAATAAAATACATAGTATTTAATATTATCTTGCACAAACACAAAAAAAAAAGAGTTTGAAAAATGTTTTATGAGAACGTTTTATTAAACACGTACAATGTACATTTCACCTTTCGGCATCTTCAGGTACTGTATCGTCCACTGAAGTTATAATTCTTTTTATACTATTGCGCAGGTTCACTTGGAGTTTGATTTGGTCATTTAGTACCTGGTCTGTAAATTGCTTCGAGAACGTTTAGTTTGTGGCCCATTTTGCCTCGGTGTAGGGTACCATTGATCTAATTCTGTCTTGATCCAATGTTTGGAGGCTGCGGCTATTGCGTTCGTTGATGCCGGACTGTTTATTCTGCTATGAAGCTTAACGTACTTCAGCACTATATTAGTTTTTAAACACTCGCGATTAAAGTTTATATGATTTGTTGAATTGGCTAATTGTAACTTCAATTTCCAACCTCAACCTAACTGACTAACTGACAACCTCAAGACTAACCGTCCTCTATCGGAAATCAAGACAGAATTAGATCAATGGTACCCTACACCGAGGGAATAAGGGCCACAACAGACCAGGTACTAAATGACCACATCGAAGTGCTAGTGAACACCCCCACTCACCCGTGCAATAGTATAAAAACAATTGTAACTTCAGCCGAAAGGTGAAATGTACAT
>WSZQ02091185.1:39664-57735 GCA_019419845.2 Weissflogia rhopalogaster | reverse complement strand
GGTTGTAATTAACAGATGGCCTCAGTGTCGGGACATGTCAAAAATATCGAAAATGACCGATTCGATACAATAGATACGTATCGATAAAAGCCGATAAGTATCGTCACGTGGTATCGATACCTATTGATACCGATACTTTTTTGACATCCCTAGACGCCGCCACATAAGTCACTTTAGTTACCAGCTAATTGTAAGTAACAAACCAATTTAACCCTCCTCAAGAAGTTATCACTTGTATTTTACATTAAATCAATTGCAATTTAAATCAAAATACAACTAGTTAAAACCGTAGCAAAAGCAAACCTGTGCAGAAGTGTAGGGCATTAACCACTAGCCATCAACATAGCGGTGCCTTACGGTTTCGCTATTTGACTACGAGTCTTCCTCACGCGTGTCGTGGTTTCGCGAATAGGAAGTCTTTCCAATGCCCCCATGCGGCTGGCTTAAGCCGACTTTAAGTTAAGCCAACCGCAGTGCGGAACGCGTAACTAGCTCTAGACAAGACAGGCAATGAGATAATTAGACGGGACCGGATTCCTGGCGTGATTTTTTGTGTGCGTCTTGCAGAGAGACTGAGAATTGTTTGCAGGCACCGGCTTCCGTTCCCAGCACACATTTTTTCTCAGCATTCACAAATCGTCCTCATTCACGATTTAATTCTTCATTCACACTTGTGTGCATAGTGGCACATACATCTATATGCGCAAATTATATACGATATCATATATGGTATCAAGGATGTGAACTTCCACCGGTCTTACATCTACTTCCGGCTGTTTACACCCCTTTCCGGGTGGATATAATAAGTACAAACAGAAATTCGTTGAAATTTACATCGAATTTTCTTTCAAAAAACACTTTAAACGTTCATTTATTAATGTTTTAACTTTAATACACTTAACTTAAGTATTTAAATGTATTGATATTTTTACATTTTATATCAACTTCCGGTTATTTTATAGCCGATTTATAGTTATTTTATTTCCGAGCATATTTTGAAAACTATTTCTTATCTTTGAAGACGAAAAGAGCCGCCACTAATAGACGTGATTTTCATGCGGTAATTAGTAAACGCCGCAGCGCCTACTAATTGGCGTTAATAATTCGAAAGAAAAGCCGGAAGTCGCTCTTCAGAAGGCGCAACGACACCCTACCGCACCATTTCAGCCGGGTGCGAAACTGTGAACGGCTCACCGAAGGTGATTTATGGGGGTTTGGTGTTAGTGTCAGAAAACCGAGACCTTTTCCGACATCAGAGACATTTGTGAAATTTAATAGTTGCGAAGAGATCAACTGGTGGTTTCGTATGATGGCTTATGGTGTTAAATATACAGAAAAAATGAAAACTGTAATGACTTAAGACATATTTAATTTACGAAAGTTATGTTTATTTAATTGGTAGTTAATTCTTAAGATTTAATCAAAACTGCTTAAGGGTTGAATCAAAAACATTGCCACATTCAAGTAACATGACTGAAAGTTAAAATGTAACTTAAGAAAAGATATCAATTATTTTCACATACGATTAATCAATTAATCACATATGATTAATTAATAAACAAAATTGAAATTTCTTTAAATTAAAGGTACTTACATGAATATTCTTCCAGAAAAACCTTCACGATCCTTTAAAGTTGTTTTTAAAGTCTTAACGTTGATAGAAATTTAGTCCCAAACTTTAGCACTTTTAACTATATTTCACTGTCGCGACACTAAAAGTAAAAATAAATTTCGCAAAACGAAAATCTCGTAAAGAACTAGGTTTAACGATCCAACATTGGCAGATGTTTAGTACGAAATGAGCGCGCATTTTGTTTTGCTGGTTCTTCTTTGCAGCTGTTTTCCACTATCGTCATCTATTATCTAATAGCATAAGTTACTCTGTACTTAAGTCATCTAACATATTACAGATTTCTGTAATTATAACAAATGACCTTTGTGATTCGACAACCGATCAACAAATGTCACTACTGTTTGAAATATTTAAACAAATTTGAATTTATTTTAAATTAAAAGTATTTTATGAATATTTCTATGCGGCCTGAGAAAAAGTAAATTTTCTGAAAATATGTAATTGTAAAATTTACATTTGTATTTTATTAACCTAATTTAAACTAACCTATCATAAAATCAAAGTAACACATTCCTAACCTTTCTAAAAATATCGAAACTAAACCTAACCTAGTTTAACCTTAATTCTTGATTACATCAAGTCAAGACTTAAACAAAGGAATGAAAAGAAGCACGAAGACAATTGAAATAAAGCGGAATTAATTAGGCTTATGAATGGGATCACATGGGATTACATCAAGTGTATCATCCGTTATGTTAATCTACGGCCCGCGGTGCTGTCGCGGTGTACTGATGAAATTGCCTCGCAAAGTATTCCAGAAAAGCCGTGCTGCGCCGTGAATAATTGCATCGCTCACAAAATCAGTCAATGCACTGCCTACGGTTTGTCAACCACGTCCGACGCCGATTTTTATTCGTTATTCCCGCCATCAAAATTGCCTCAAACCAATACTCGTGAAATCGTGGAAAGAAGCTTTTAAGACGTTTCCAAGTATATAAAGCTTGCAACGCCAAGTAAAACTCGCAGTCGTTTCAAACGCAGCTACGCAACATGTTAGTTGCTAGCTTTAAGGTTAAGTTCTCGAGGTTAGTGATGGTTTTAACTTTCGGCGCTGTTGTCGCTACGTTTGAGGATTTTGAGGTTAAGTCAATTGAGAAACGTACTGAGCGAGCTTTGGATAAAACGCTTGATTATATTCTTGATAATTACAAGAGGATTAATGTGGATGGTTTGTTTGGTGTTGTTTTTGCTCAAGGTAAGAATTTTAACCTCTAAAAAGACGATAATCTAACCTTCCAATAGGAATAAAATAACTAACCTAACCTATCTTAACATAACCTCATTTCCAGCCTTACATCTAGTGCAATTAACCTTAATTAACTGATAGTAACTTACCTTTGAATAACATAACCTGATTTTAGCTCACATAGATGCAATTTTAAGAACGTTTGATAAGGACGATCACCATACTTCGGAAAAACTAAAAACAAAAGCAGATCTTATTTATTCATTGGTTAAACCACGATTGTATAAAGGCGAAACTAAACAAATGATATGTATGTTAACCTTAAACAAAATAACCTAACCTTTTTAAGTTAAGTCACTTTTAACCTAATCAAAGCTAACCGAACCGAAGCTAACCTGTTTTTAAATTGTGTTTATTCAAGTTGTAGAAGAGATAATCGATCCAATATTATGGCAACGGGAGATTGCGTTTCGTCATGGAAGTTTAATCTCCAAACCTCCATTTTTACGACAAATAGCGACAGATGGCGCAACATTTGATAAGGTTGTCAATTTTGACAGTTTAGACAAAATTGACAGTGGTGACCCCATTAATAGCTTCAACAACCTCGACAAATTTCTAAAATATCTTAAAACTACCAATATGTCTGAAGCACAATCGGATGAATGCATTTTTGAGTTGATTGCAACTGGTTCGAAGAACAACAAACATGACTGTCAACTAAGTGACTTTTGTCAAAGATATATGATTGAAGATCCTTATTATGATCCCACTTATGGTATTACTCATAGGTATTAATACACAGTCTTTGCTCTTCGATTTTCTATCTTTTACGAAATTTTAATAACATGATTTATGAAGAGGTTATAATGTTTTAGGTTATTGTATCTACAAATAGCAAGATCCAGAAAGTGTATGATTGATAAGGAATGGTATACAGCTCAGACGCAGGATTACTGTTCGTACATTTTATGGGAAGCTATGAAAAACGCTCAGTTTGGTTTTTTAGACGAATTGGACGACGTTTTATTGGAACAAAGTGTGTATATGTTTAAAAAGGTTATGTAAAAGTGTAACAATGAAAATATTTTAGTCACACTTTGTGGTTATGAGGGTTACGCTGAATTTTTCCACCTGGATTTTGTGGAGCATGTTTTGGAAGCTCAAACGGTCCATGGATGTTTTGGTCTGCCATCACCGATTTCCCACAGGTTGGGGAATCACAGAAATCGACGTAGTGCCACCATGATTAGTTTCGGTTGTAATGATCATACAACTGGACTGGGAGCTTCCACTCTAGCTTTGATTCTACGTTATTTAAAACTGGGGGATTCCCGGCATTAAAGACATGCAACCAAATATACACGGATGGCATTTTAATAATAATAAATATATTTTAATGGCTATCGACTGCATTTTATTTAGTATATAAACAAAAAAGGCAGTAATGGAGAGGGAGAGAGAGACGGAGAGATTAAAAAAAAAATAGACATTTACGTCACTAAAATTCAATAAATGTGTTGTACATGTAAACAATGTAGATATTGCTTGATTTTTGAAGAATTTTAAAGGCTAACCTAATCTAAAAGCGTCATCTAGCGACATAAACAGAAACGTTGTAAAGTTTATTGTTCTTTGTTTAGTAACGCCTTTTAATGATGAAAATTGAGACTGAGGAGGTCTCCTCTTTACAAAATAACCTCTTTAAACTATCCTACCTTTACCTAACCTAACCGAACTTTTCCCACCTAACCCGCTCAACCTAAGTTGAACATACCGACTATCGCATGCAACGTAGGTAGAATTTGTTCAGTTATAAAAAATATATGAAATATACAGTATAACCTCCAATATAAGAATGCAAACGTTTGCAACCAAATATACATCCCCAAAATAACTTCAAAACTCCAACTTTAACTAACGAAATGGGCAAAATGTACGAAAATAGATGGGATATCTTCAGAAAAGGTTGGTGGAAATCAGTTCTAGATGACGTTCTAGTTGGCTAAGTGGCGGGGGCGGCGGACTTTCGGAGGCGGCATAAAGCACACTGCGATCGATAAAGCTGTGCGCCCCGCGGAACAGGCACGCACTCGTCCAGCGTCCGCCGTCCGGTAAGCTGCCACCCCCAGAACATACACATCAAAACGAACACACCTACAAACCAACCCCCAAAAACCACTGCCTCCGCGAGTGATTAGTGCGTGCTATCACCGCTGTCTTTAAAGTCTTTAACGAAAGTACAACTACGATTCGGATAATTTGCTACACGTAATTATTAAATATTGTGATCGAGAGTGGATAATGTAAAGTTTGTGAACCGGGATAGAAAGAAGATCAGTGGCGGCGGCAAAATGTTGCCCCTCGTGCTAGTACTAGTGCTTGTTGGGGGCGGTGCGCCGCAGAAGCCGAACACAGACGCCCGTCGGCATGACGTCTACATCGCCGGTTTCTTCCCCTATGGCAAAGGGGTTGAAAATTCTGATACTGGTTCGGATATATTTTGTTTGTTTGGTCTTACTAGATATAAGTCACCTAAGTGTATTTATCTTTTGTCAAAAATTAATAGTCCTAGATGTCTTCTCCTCAGCTACAGCAGAATCAGCTTCAGCTATTCTATTCTATTGTCCTCTTATTTCTAAAGTGTTATTCTTATAATTTCCTAATTTTCAAGTGTACCATTCACAGTTCCCTCGCACTAGATGTCTTTTCTGGATGTTTCTATACTATCTTCTTCTATTTTCAAGTTATTTTGTCCTAGTATAATTATAATTTCCTAACTCTCAGTCTAGTCATATTATCACTTTTTGGTCATTTAGTTGATTATCTTTTTTATCCTCTGAAAAATAAGTCATCAAAACTTTGAATTGTTTGTCATGCCATATTTAACTCAACGTAGAAACCTTTCTAGAATCCCTTAAAATTCATCTAAGTGATCTTTTGTTTTTTAAACACCAAATCTTTATAAATCTTTGATTTTCTAAACTTCTCCAAAGTGCTTCTTCCTGAATTTCATTTCTCTATTTCTAATGTAAGCTAACAATAAGTGACAGCACTTTCTTCAATCCTTCTTATGTCACAAAATGCCATTTTATTAATCATTTGTCTTCTAAATGTAACTTTCTTTTAATTTACAAGTATTTTAATTCGCCTTAAATCACCTAAATGTTCCCCAAACTTTACTTTCATTTTAAGCGACTTTATCTTTTCATTTTCTTTTCTCATTTTCTTAATAACTAATATACTTAAACCTCCTTGGAATATCGCTTCTATAATTCCCTTCGTATACTTTTTCTGTCAGCTAAATTCACCTGTCTCCCAAACCTTCCAAACCACTTCCATGCGAATTTTTTACCATGACTTTCATGGCTGTGTGCGGGCAGCATTTGATTAAAAATTAATGCGTGTTTCGGTCTCTAGGTCGCGGTGTAATGCCGAGCGTTAAGCTGGCCTTGGATCATGTTAACGAACACTCGTCGATATTGCGGAACTACCGCCTCCACATGTGGTGGAACGACACGATGGTAAGGATTTGCGTACGACTTGTGCGAAAATGGAAACTATTTACGAAACAAAGAGGGAGAAAGACAAACATTGACAAATTAATTGGACCTTTTTTTACTCTTTACAAAGTCAAAAAAAAGTTCAAAATAAACAATAAAAAATAACTATATAGTTCATAATGAACATTGGAATATAAATGAACAATCTATTGAACGTTGCCAAGGTCGGGAAGACAGTTGCGGCGGATTACGATTACGACCTAGTCCGTTCACTGCCTGTCCAACCCTGTCCCCTGTTCTTCGTCTTCGATTGTTCTTAATTCATAGGAATTGTACTGCTCTTACCGAGTACCCCTTTCTAGGGAATAAAAGGAACTAATATGAACCATTCTCCTTTTAGTGTAATGCAGCCGTGGGTGTTAAGGCCTTCTTCGACATGATGCACAGTGGTCCTCACAAGTTGATGCTCTTTGGAGCCGCGTGTACTCACGTGACCGATCCGATCGCGAAGGCCTCTAAACATTGGCACCTCACGCAGCTCTCCTACGCTGACACGCATCCGATGTTCACGAAGGAGAACTTCCCGAACTTTTTTCGGATCGTTCCCAGCGAGAACGCATTCAATTCGCCACGTTTGTCGCTTCTAAGGGAGTTCAACTGGACCAGAGTGGGGACGATCTATCAGAATGAACCTAGATACTCTCTAGCTCACAATAGGTAATTTATTTTGTACTTTGTTCCCTGAACTCCATCTTGTTCCTCTTAAGATCATCTTTTTCCGTTGAAGATCACCTTGTGCCCTTAAAAATTATCTTGTTCCTTTAAATGATCTTGTACCCCTGAAAACCTCCCAGTAACCTTTAAGCACACCTTCCCCTTCCCCTGCAATCCATCATGTTTCCTTGAGGAACATGATATTTGCTTGGTAAACATTTTCTCTAGAACCAGGATCTTTAAGATACTTCTTTTTTTAGATTGGTTGCTGAGTTGGACTCTCTCAGCTATCAAGTGGTCGAAACCCAGAGTTTTACAAACGAAGTAAGTCCCGCTTTAGGCAAGTTGAAAGAAAAAGATACTAGGGTTATCCTGGGAAACTTTGACGAACACTGGGCGAGGGTCATCTTTTGTGAGGCGTACAAGATGGAAATGTATGGAAGAAGGTATCAGTGGATTATAATGGGCACCTACTCCAACGAATGGTGGTTGAAGGTCTCTGCAGATTCAAACTGTACGGCTGAGGAGATGACTCTAGCTCTGGAGCAGACAATTTTGACAGACCTTCTTCCTCTGTCCACTAGCGGGGAGATTACTATCTCTGGCATTGTAAGTTGTATCTTGTAACTTTTCGGACTTTAGTAAAACTTTGTGTTCTTTAGACAGCAGATGAATATCACATAGAATACAATTCCCGGCGAGGCTCCGAGTATTCCCGTTTCCATGGATATACCTACGATGGAATCTGGGCTGTGGCCCTTGCCATTCAGAACGTGGCGCATAAAATCCGACAATTTCGAAGAAACCTCACCGTGATTGACTTTAAATACAGAGACCCATTGTGGGAACGCCTCTTTTTGGATGCTCTCCATAATACGAGTTTCGAAGGTGTCACGGGTCCAGTCCGCTTCTACGACAACGAACGGAAGGCGAGTATCCTACTGAAACAGTTCCAAGAGGGCAAGGAGATCAAAGTAGGAGAATACAGTGCAGCTACCCAGCATTTGGATCTAACCCTGGGGGCACCTATGAGATGGATCGGAAAGTAAGTCTTTTCCCTTCCTTCTTTCTAGAAAGTTCCTTAAAATCTAATTTGATTTCAGACATCCTCCAAAGGATAGAACCCTGTTGATCATCGAACATACAAGAGTCAACAAGACGGCTTATGCCATTTTCGCTTCGTTGGCTTGTTGTGGAATAGTGATGGCTTCGGTTTTCCTGGCGTTTAATATCAAGTACCGCAATCAACGCTACATTAAAATGTCCAGTCCCCATCTGAATAATCTGATCATCATCGGTTGCATGTTGACCTACACCAGTATTGTGTTCCTTGGTTTAGATTCGGGACTTTCCAGTGTTGGTGAGTAAACATTCTCTGTCACATACTAGCAAAAGGTGTACCATCAAAGGCATACCATCAGAAGGTGTACCATCAAAAGCACACCTTCAGAAGGAGTCCCATCAAAGGCGTACCATCAGAAGGTGTACCATGAAAGGCATACCATCAAACCCTACACTCAACAAAGGAGAAAGGTACACATCACGTGGTACTCCCTTTGATAGTACACGATCCCTTCTATTCTATCAAGAGAATTGTAATAGAATCATAATCTGACCGATTATGATTAAATTCTGATGTGATATGTTTCCAGATGCCTTCCCCTACATCTGCACAGCAAGAGCCTGGACTCTGATGGCAGGGTTCTCCCTAGCGTTCGGAGCAATGTTTAGCAAAACCTGGCGTGTTCATTCAATCTTCACAGATGTCAAACTCAACAAGAAAGTCATTAAAGACTATCAGCTCTTTATGGTTGTAGGGGTTTTGCTAGCAATTGACTTGGTAATTATGACAACATGGCAAATATCGGATCCGTTTTATAGGGAGACCAAACAATTAGAACCTTATGTAAGTTCTCATAGATTTCCCTTAATAGCTTCTAAGATATTCTCATTCCAGCCTCATCCATCTAGTGAAGACATCGTAATCATCCCTGAGAATGAATACTGTGCATCGGATAAGATGACCATTTTTGTAGGGTCCATCTATGCTTACAAAGGCCTTTTGATGGTAGGTCCCCATCAAAGGTTTATGCATTAACCTCTAAAACTTTGTTAGGGATCTATCAAATAAGAAAACGTTTTTCAGATCTTTGGAGCCTTCCTAGCTTGGGAGACCCGCCATGTATCAATCCCAGCACTGAATGACAGCCGCCATGTGGGGTTAAGTGTTTATAATGTGGCTATAATGTGTATCTGTGGAGCAGCAGTGGCTCTGGTCTTGGCTGATCATCAGGACGCCATGTTCCTGATCATTGGAGTTTTTGTCATGTTTTGTACGACGGCAACCTTATGGTTGGTGTTTGTCCCAAAGATGGTCGAACTTAAACGGAATCCTGCTGGTTCTATAGATAAGAGGTGTAGAGCCACCCTGAGACCAATGGGTTCAAAGACCCGAAGAGATTCCAGTGCTTCGGAAATGGAGTCGAAGATGAAAGAAGTCAAGGCTAACAATTCGAGGTACAGAAAGACGCTTTTGGAAAGAGAGGGTGAATTGCAGGCTTTGATCCGTCGACTTGGAAACGAGGCTAGGGAGTTGTTGGACTGCGCCACTGGAGCGAGTGCGCTTACAGGCTGCACAGGGGGAGGGTTGACTTCTTCGGTGGGAGGTACTGGAAGTGGGGATACCAATAGGTTGTCGGTACCAATGTTAAGAAAGGATGCGCCTTCAGCGACGGAAACCAGTGAGATAACTTCGCTCTGCAGCATTAGTTCTCAGGAACAGTTTCATTCGTTACAACGTGGAGAGAGTCAAAGTCGTCGTAGGAAAACAGACTCCAAACCCGATCTGAATGGTGGGACTCAGAGTTTAAGCAGAGCTAGTTCAGGTGGGTTGACTCAGAATGGCCTCCGAAGAGAGAGTATCCCCATAGAAGAAAAGCCTGAGATGGCTCAGGTGGATCGAACCCGCAGAACGCCCGAACTACACAAAGCACAAACCTTTGATACTGAACATACAACCTGTCACCGAGAATTGAGAAGGATGAGTACAAAAGGTGAGTCTGTACCACGTAGGTGTAGTCTGAAGAGCACCCCCCAGACGCCAAGGGAGGAACGTGAGCGAGACCGTGACAGGGAACACATCTCCGACTCGGAGCGCGTAACGACGTGCTCGCGAAGAGTTAGCGTTCCAGCCAATCGAGGCACGCCAAAACGCAAACCAGACCATGGCACCCACGTGGTCGCCAAGAGTGAACTCTGGGACACTGGCAACCAGCATGGCCATACCCACAGTCTGTGCAGATGCAGCTCCAAATCCCATCAACGCTCCTCCCGTGTTTCCATCTCCACCGACGAAGAAGACGTTCCCCAACACCACCGTTCCGTCTCAGAGCGCACTCGTCATTCCCCCGGAGGACCACCGCTAAAAAGAGGAGGATCGACCGCCGTTGGAGGCGGAGTCATTTCGACAATCGAACGCAGTGCGAAGAAGGACACCAAACTGGCGCATTTCCAGAGCACACCGAACGTGAACAGCGCCACCTTGCGACCCAAGAGCTCCACGAAACGCCACACGCGCGACATCTACAACGCTACCTCAGAAAGTGAGCTGCTTGACCGAGAAATCCTCCCGATATTCCAGAAACTCCTCACGGAACGCAACAAGAGTCAGCATAACATCGATTACTCATTCGGCCGATCGTGTCCGAACATCTCGATCAAGTGCGACATTGTCGAATACCTCTAAGGACTCTTAACCTCTCTTTTTCTCTAGGTTTTATAACCTAACCTCACATAGACTGTCTAACTTTAAGCTTACAAAAAAAAAGGAAATCGAAAACGAAAGAAAAAAAAAGACAAAGACAAAAAAAAATAGATGCGTTTTAGGATTCTTAGAGCGCGTTTGCACGTCGAAAAAAGGGTAATACAAAAATCGGAGAGAATTCCTCATCGTAGATAATTCATCTTTTTTCACGAATCACGATTCATTAAGGTTATAGATGTGAGTATCTACTGCGCATGCGCATCATTTTCAGCTCATTGATATGTATCTACAGCGCAAAGTGGGCGAATTCAAGAAAAAAAAATAGCGTCTTAAATTGGCCCACGGAACGGCGCATGCGTAGTTGAAGAGAAGATCTAACAAAAAAAACTCTTCATACAGTTATGTTCATAGATTAAATCATTAGAGAGATGTCCAGCATAATGCAACTGGCGAAGGTTTGAAAAACTAACTACGAGGAGCTGAACACACGATTTTCTATGTTAAAATACGTGTCAATTATCTTTGTAATGAATTAACCGTATCCAAGGCAACAACGACTTTAGCGCAAAAAGACTAACGTAAAATTCGCGCCCAAATAGTCGCCAATAAGTCTAATTAAGCTGGATTTCTCTATCTATATTATTATTCTATGGTTAAGTTTTACTTGTTAATTGTTTGCACCTTGGTTTTACGTTCTCAAAAACATTTTTGAATGCGATGTTAGTTCTCTGTACAAATTAAAAACGAAATTATATATCGATGTCAAAAAAAAATTACTAATTTAAAGTGTTTTTTATAATATGGCAAGTAGATTTTCCCAACTGTTTTTAAACATTTAAAAAAATCGTCAACTTAGCAGCGCTTTAGCTCATTTCTCAAAAGATCTACGACAATGAAAGTAGTCTTATTGTTAGTCGATCGATCAAGTCATCGTCTATTAAAATCGCATAGATTATTGTTCCCAACTTTTATAGTCTTCCCGAAAAATGTGATTTTTTAAAACCTTTCGAAAATTAGTCGACTTTGAAGGGCTCTTATTAAAATTCCCGTCTTTTTCATTTTTTTGTCTATTTTTCTTTTTCCACTTTTTTTCGTTTGGCCGCCTTTTTTCGTTTTTCCGCCTTCTCTTCGTTTTCCCACTTTTTTTTTTTCTTTTTCCCGCCTTTCTTCACTTTCACATCGTTTCCACTTTCCTTCCCTTATGCACATTCCCGTCTTTTTTCGTTTTACCACCAAAAATCCGTTTAACATGCAAATTCAATAACAATACCATTATTAGACGTTACTATCGCGTGTGTATGGCGTGTAGTAACTAACGCATTCGTAGCCTGATTTATTCAATGTAATGTACAAATAATAATAGTAAATGCGATAGAAAGTCTGCAAAATAAAGCGCCGAAAATATAATACCAGCCGGTGGACGTCTGAAATTCGTATATTTTTACTTAAATCGTTATTTAATAATGTTAGTAAGGCTTAACTAATTCGAAACATAACATTTACCAAATACAACCACAAATATTGTAACAGATTTGTGAACAATTACTTGGAATCACCTCCAAACTGGAGATTAACTCGCCGACCGCGATAAAACGGATTTATGGGACTCGGCGCGGCATTTGGTTTGATCACCGATCTGGTCGGCATCCGATTGGCGTCGAACGGAATTCCCGGCGAACTGCGAATTTGCGCGTGATGTTCGTACACTTCTTGAGACTGATTTAACCTCAAATCAATCTTAACCTTCTTATTGCTCTTTGGGCTTTTCGTCACAGACAGATTCAACTTGTCCAACAAGTTCGCATCTGCCGATCTCCTTCGGTTCTTAGCCTTGATAATCGAAATGTTCTTCTCCAACCAATCCGAAGTCGGGGTGGAACCCATCGACTTCCGTTTTGCCAGGTACTTTTTGCTCGGCACGAAAATCTCACACTCACCCTCCTGCAATTCCGTATCCCAATCGTTCGTCTTGAAAAGGTTAACATCCGGTGCAACGTCCTGTCGTTTAACAGGAGTAGAACTCTCCAATTTCTTCAAAGATAACTTGCTTACTATCGGTTTAGAAACTTCGTGTTTACTCACTTCTGCTATGGGAGACATTTTCGAAGGGCTTAGCCTTTTAGGACTCCCCTGCGAGCCGTTTTTGATTTGATTCGGTTTTGAAACTTCGTGTTTACTTATTTCTGCTTTGGGAGACGTTTTCGAAGGACTTATCCTCTTAGGACTCACCTGGAAGCCGTTTTTAATTGCGTTCTTCTTCGGGGAGTCTTCAATGTCAGTTTCGAAATCACTATCGGGGTCCGTCACGAACCAAGTCCCGGAATTTCGAACAAAACCACCTTCGGCGAGTTTCAACTTCTCCACGTCCGTTTCCAATTTCCTTACCCTATTCTTTAACTTTTTGTTACGTTGTTCCAAGAGGAGTTTTTCCTTCGTAAGATTCCTAGACGCTTTTAATGTTTTTCGAAGTTGATTCAAGTTTTCTTCGGCATTACCCTCGATATCATCAGTTTCTTTCTTTTTCGAAAGTTTATCTTGTTTGGAAGATTTATTCATAAACGTCTCTTTCTTTTTCAAAAGTTTTTCATGAGCATTCTCCTTCTGTTTGCCATTTTTACTCACTACTTCCATTTTATTTGCTTTTGTACGTTTCTTATCCAGTTTGATTTGATTTCTATCAATTTTATCAGACTTTTCGCTAATTTCTTTAGATTTTCCATTAACTTTCATTTGTTTAACATTATTTTTACTGCCTTTTTCCAGCTTTTTATTGCATTCTTCTTTGTTCTTTTGAATATTAAAATTCTCCTTGTTTTTATCACACTTATTAGCGTTTTCAGTTTTATCAACTTTCTGTTTTTTGGTTTTAGGGACATCACAATCATCATCACCATCATTATGAACGTTATTTGCAGACTTACGTTTCTTGGAATCTTCTTTGCGTTTATAAAGTTGTTTTTCGAATGTTTGGAGTTGATTCGTCGATCTTTTAACACTTACAGCCGCCTCGTTTCCATAGAGATCAACCTTCTTAATGCCAAGAGGATAATCTCCTTTGGACAGCTCTGTAAACTCTTCAAGAAGTTTCTTGATAACGGTCCGTGTTTTCGTATTACGGGCTTTAAACCTATGATCATAGAGTAGGGTGATAATAGTTTTGCTACTAAAGTTGATTTGAGGAAGAACAACATCGACACGACCAGCTCTTGGATCTAAAGCAGCTTCCTCTTCTTTTTCTGCATCATCCTCGTCGATTCCATCCATGTCAATTTCCTCCTCTTCATCTTCAAACACGTCATCTTCACCCTCGTCATCGTCTTCTTCACCCTCGTCATCCTCTTCTTCAGCCCTCTGCATAGCATTAATACTCCCTCCAGGAAAACCCATCCTCTTCCAGGCCTTAAATTTGTCTTCATACTCCATAGCAGTATCACTCTGTCGCATCAAATAACGAAAAATGTTTTCGGCGATGGCCTTAATCAGCCGTGGATCATTACACTTTGTCAAAGCCTTTGCAAATGGCAGTAGAAATGCGTTTAAAATGTTTGCGTTCAGCTGACCTTCGCTCACCTTTGCCAATTCCGGCATGTAGATATCGCAAAAGTGCAAAAACAGGCCTAGAGGAGCTTGTTTCTCCATGTCCAATACGGATTCTTGCAAACTGGTTGTAAACATGTTTATGAATTTCAGCCGCCAGTTATTATTCTTCAACACTACCAGTGCTTGTCGTAAAAGCCGACGTACGAACTAAAAACAGTTTTTACAAACATAGAAACTCTTAAAACATTTGTTTGCCCGTTAAATCAAAAATTCAGCTTACCATCATGAATTTATCGCTTCGCCATTGATCAATGCCAAACCATTCATTCGACAGCGTCTTCATTCCAACTTGGAAAAACTGAAAACTTGTAGGCGCATCCAGGCTGTGGACCAGAGCTGCTATCCGCTCAGCACATTCTTCCTAACAAGCAACAATCATAATTAATACGTACCAAAAGTAACAAGTAATACAATACCTGAATTAAAGGCTTATCCGCCATCCAGAAAGAATAAAATAAACCCTTCCACAAGAGTAACAACTCCGTTTCTGTGATCGCTAAAAACATCAAAAGAATCACTAGCAGACACGGTTTAATCACTATATAGGTGTTTAAACTATGAGATTATGTTCAAATAAATAAAAAAGTTGTTTTATTTTAATTTTAACATAAACATGTGTAGTTTATAAGTAGTTGAAGAGGTTACGTACGTATTTTACTCTTGTGTTGTTGCTCAAACCATTTTCGCAAACTCTTCACAGCACGATCACGTAGAGTCTTATCATTTCCAGCAAGGAAACGAGCGTATTTGATATTTTGAGCAGTAGTAATCACTTCTTGTGAAGTTTTCTTCATTTTCTTAATAGGCATCATGATAATCTGGCGGCCCCTCAACACAACGCGGTAACATGTGCGGATATAGGGTTGTAAGAATACAACCGAAATTGAATGCGTTGCAAACTTGACGGCGCTAAATTACCCTAGATTTGTTTACAGTACTACCAACTATCATTTTAGATACACAATTTTTTGTTAAAAAAATATACGCTTATTAATTTCACCTGAAACGTTTAAATTATATTATCTCTTTAATAATATTATGAGTCTATGCTATTAATCATATTTTATAAACTTCTTTATTAGTTACAAATATATATACAAAATATACAGCATGTCTACAGCTGTTTTTAATTACATAACCTATATAAACTAATGATTTTCGTTTAAATGATTAGGAAAAGTGTAGAAATGTTAAAAATAATGATTTTTAGGAATATGATGTCGGAAGCGTTTCGAAAAGGGCTGAAGTTTGGTTAAGCACCGTGGTAAGCCCCGTGTGCGTGTAATACACGGGCATCCAAGACGGCTATGTGGGAAAGAGGAACGGCCGTAACAGCAGGAGCTTTTCATTACACGATACACACATAACCTATATAAATATTTACAGGTGTAAAAATAGAGGTTAAAACAAAATTGTACCTATTGCTTTGACGATTATTCTGCAAATTTGGACTTTATAAAAAATAGGGATAAAAATAAACTTACATTTGAGGTTTTTGCTTTCGAAAACGTTTAGCGAGTTCTTTCTGCAACATATGCTGATCCTGCTGTGAAGCTTTGGTGATCTCCTCCATAACCTGATGATTGTATGTCGAGTGCAACATGAGGGCCAGCACACCGGCGCGATTCGTCATTGTTTGACGAATTTGTCGTTCTTTTTCAAGTAGTTCGTCGAGTTTTAACCATTGTCGAACTCTTTCTAAATCAATCTGTTAAAAATTAAATTACACTGAAGTTTTTCTAGTTAATTCTAAATGTTTTCAAAGTAACCAAAAACAAATTGTTGTTTACTCGTCAAATCAAAACCTTAAAATAGTTATTTTTTAAAGAAAATTTGTGCTACCTCAGCTCGTCGTAGTTTTTCCCAGACAAAGTGCTTCAAACAAGACTTCTTCGGTGCTCGACAAAACTCATCGGTGGAATCAAACACGTTTGTCACCAGAGGACACCCGCAGACTTCCTCGTCGCCAATCTTCGGATCTTTACAATGTTCTGGACAAAGCACACGCAGTCGTTTGCAGTAAGTACTATTCGCTGGATTAAAAAAGTCACAAAACATGACATTGCCTTCGATGCGTGTCTTGTAAATGCTGCCAAAGCTTGATTGTGACTCGTACTTGTTGAAACACTTCTCCATGTGTTTGATGGCAGTTCGACTGTGTATCTCATGCCCGCAAGTGATGCAGTACATCGACATTTCGGCCTCGTCGCCGTCGTCGGCCTCGGCATTCGGGTCTATAACGGCATGCCGCGCGCGTTCGACGATTGCGTCGAGTTCTCTATGGCGTTTGTCCAATTCCTGCAGGATTTTCTTGACTTCCGATTGCTGTTTGCGTACAGTTTCGAGGGATTTGATGTTGCCGTCTTCGGCGACGCAGGGGGAAAGCGCCCATTCTTGAATGCGTTGCGGAAGGACTTGGTAGATGCGGTTTGTGGCGAGGCGGTTTCCACAAGCGTCCGAGCAGTATTTGGAGCCTTGGCGCGCCTGCTGAATACACTCGGGGCCGTAGCATTGGCGTGGCTCGAGTGTTTGCAGGTGTGCAGTGGAGGAGACTTCGCGATCCGAGCTGGAGTCACGACGCTTGCGACGACTACGCGACTCGTGGATGCTGTAAGTTAATTTTTTTTTCAAAATTTTCAAAAGTAACATATTAAATTTGTCTTACCCTCCATAGTTGATACAAATCCGCTGTTTACACCTCTCCTTATGTCGTCCACCATGTCTTTTACTATGTTTAATACATACATCACATTTTCCACAGTCTTCAGTCCTAAGACATCCCATGCAATCCCCACATTTCTTCAGCTTTTTATCAGTTTTCTGCTCATTGCGCTCCTTCCTCTTCTTCGTTTTTACTTCCACCGCGACAGTCTCGTTACTTTCAGCCGGTTTTGACGATGTTTCGTCCTTTTTCGCACGCCAACGTGTTTTTAACGTCTGATCCTCCTCGGTGCATCGCATACAAAAGTACTGTCGAATTAGCTTCGCCTCTTTTTCGGAAATATTAATACAATCTCCATGATACCACTCCTCGCACGCATCGCAAGCAATCATAAAACGCGACGAGTCTGACGAACGACAAATGCAGTAAGCCTGCCCATCTTGCTTTAGAAGTGTGTCGATTTTCGATTGGCGTTCTGGGAGGAGGAATTTCTTTGCTATTTCTTCTTTCTAAATGAATAATGTCGGAGAACGTTTTAGGTTAACTTGTCTTCATTTACTCTACGTAAATTTGGGGTACTTACGGAAATGTCTCGGTCTCGCCGGGACATTATGTTGAATGATTTACGCAAATGTTTTTTTGAAACAAGGTGGCAGGCTGGTAAATTTTGCGAACAGTGTCTGTCGATTATTGCTTTGATTTTGCGTTGTTTTTTGTTCGGTGTGTTGTTGAGTTTTGTTTTCCTCGGCTTTTGATGCGTTTTGGTTCCTTTGGGGAATTTTGTCGCGGTTGGCACGCCTGGAGAGCTTTCGCTTACAGTATGTTCGAAGGTTTCTACAAATCGTGGTTTAGGCTCCATGTTTAATTGGCAAATAAAACTAGTTGTGGAAATATTGTTTCTCTCGTGGAATATTTAGCACTTTGCACGTTATAAATGGTTATAAAATTTGATTCCTGTTTTGTTTTTACCACGCTGTCAAACATTACGCATACTTGGTATATTTTTTAAT
>WSZQ02091174.1:0-13555 GCA_019419845.2 Weissflogia rhopalogaster | reverse complement strand
ACAATTATCTACCCACCCATTGATACTGCGCTTCTACGCTGATTTTTTTCTTATAATTTTCTTAATTATAGCCACATTCTCCCTTCCACATCTACATCCCCCAGCCATTCTATAATATTCCCGACCTTCCAGTCATATCCATTTTCCATCTCTCATTTAAATCCATACATTTCCTCGCCATATGCTCCCAAGTATCCAATCCATCCTGACATAACACACGTCATATATTCTTTTCCCATCCATACTTTCCTCCCTTGCTCCTCTTATCCGCATCTCGACCGGACCATTGTTCTTTTGTCCATCGCACTCATACTGTTTTTAACGATATACGCCGGTGTACGATTCACGTTCTGAATCAGTTAGTACCTTGGATTGTACATGCTACTAGCTATGGACTCCTGTCGGATTTGTCCCTCTACTCCTTGTACCCACGCCTCTAGGGCTCCTCCCTCCTCTAATAAGTCCCTTACGGCTATTCCTGACAGACCTACTGATTCATATGCCTTTCTTCTTGTCACACTCCATTCACTCGTTCCCTTTCGTACGCACCATTCCCATACTGACTTAACTAACCTTCCATTCTCCATTCTACCCAATTTCTTCTCATACCTGGCCACCCCGCTTAGCATCTCCCATTTTATAGACATTCTTTCTATCTCCTACAGTTCTATATACCTAGGAGTTGATCTTTCCAAGCTCAGCAGATTCTTGATGAACCAGGTATGTTCTTTCTCCAATATTTTCCATTCTTCCATACCCCACACTTCCACTCCATACATCATTGTTGGTAAAACGCATGCATTCCATATCCTCAATAATACATCCCAATTATTCCCCCATATTTTACTCCATCTTTCTTTCACTACCATCCCAGCACTCCTTGCCTTATCTTGCACCCATTTCATATGCTCACCCCACTTTCCGTTCGCCTTAAACATAAAACCCAAACATTTGAAGATATCAACTCTTTCAATCAATTCATTCCAGGCTTTCCATGTTTCTCGCCCCATCTGCATTCTTAAATACCATCCATTTAGTCTTTGATACATTCACATTCAATTCTCTTTTGTCCATATATCTTTCTGTTCTCCCTAACATACGTTGCATACTCATTCTATCCCTTGCAAACAGTACCTCATCATCCGCGTACGCAAGCATCCAAATCTTCGTGCCCCTTCCGTAATACCTCTTCCATATGATCAAGATACATATTGAAGAGAAGTGGGCTCATTGGGCAACCCTGTCTCATCCCCCTTGCACACCTTAACCTTTCAGACACCCTTCCATTTACTGTTGTCATCACCCATGTCACCTCATACACTCTACGGACCCATTCTACGATTTCCTCGTTCACTCCTTGCTTCCGCAGACAATCAACTAACTTACTTCGAGGCACCGTAGCATATGCTGCCTTAAGGTCATTCTACTAATGGGATCCATATATGCTCACTGGGATCTTTCTATAGCGAGGCGTCTAGGCACGGGTGCCTAGTGTTTAGTAATAGTATATTGTACAACATGGAATGGTAGCTATTACCTCACGAGTGTGATAAAGGCCTTCCATGCGAGTTGTTCACTAGACTTTTTTTACGTTAGTATTTGTGAAAATAATAATGACTACTTTTAGTATTTAAAAATAGTAATAATATATTTATTACAAAAAAGCAGCAGGTTATCTTTGTATTTATTTATGAAGATTAACAAACGAAAGTTACATAAATAGTAAATTTAAAGTATTGAATTGACAAGTCTTGTGTGATTGTTTCATTCATGGCCTTTCTTTTCAATGCAAAGCAAAGGAACATTGCAGTATTGTTTGCTTCGCAATTAAGTAGGCCATGAAAATGCGCACCGCACGGCTTCAGCTATGAATCTGCTATGTACCATCATATAATTTGCTTGTCTAGAAATTCGTCATCTACCAGTACTGTTACAATCAGCCGCATATCATAATACTTGATAATAACTTAACCAAAATCATTAAAATAATGTGCATATTATAAACCAGAAGACGAAAAAGATATATATGACATTTCTTAATCAAAAACTCACATGGATACATCTACCAGTACTGTTATGATCAGTGTGAGGTTGTGTATATAATTACTTAATCAAAATCGTTAATATAATGTGCATATTTTAAAATAGGAATAGAAAATTTGTTTGATAACTTATTCTTTTATGTTTTCTTGGCTTGATATTATTTTTAATAGGTATAAATATTCTCACTAATATACTCACTAGGAATGTCAACTTTTCACGAAGTATCGATAATTATTAAACTTCGATACTTTCGATGCACAAGTACCGAAGAGAAGTATCGATACTTATTGGTATAGAAAATACCAATTGGCATTTTCAAACTATTTTATTCGTTACAGTGATCTTCCTGTATATTATCGACACAATGATTCTGATGTTACTCGCAAGTAGAGTTACATTTTGAGAATGAAAAATATCGCGGTAATTCCTTAGTAATAAAATTAATAATTTTAAAATTACTAATTGAGTAAATGACGAAATCGACTTCGAAATATCGAAACTTGTAATTTATCAACTTTTAATACTTTGATTACGACGAATTGATGAAATCGGAATGTATAGGGAATATAACTTCCTTCAAAATTAATCTTTCTGTGAATGAGTAATGAACTATTTTGGATTATAACATAAAATGCATTAATAATAATTTAGGTATTAATTTCCAAATGTTTCAAGATTTTGTCGTGCATTACGTTTAGCGGATCTTACTCATTCATCACGGTCCGTTCCTGACTTTTAATTATGCAAAATGTGTATTCAATCGTGTTAAATCTCAAAAGGTTCACAAATATCATTTCACACAATTCGCTGACTTCAATAACTTGAATTAGTCGTCGTGTTTGTTCATGTTAAGTGATTAACAGATGGCCTCAGTGTAGGGGCATGTCAAAAAGTATCGAAAATAACTAATTCGATACTATCGATAAGTATCGCAAATTAAAGTACCGATAAAAGTCTACAAGTATCGACACATGATATCGATACTTATCGATATCGATACTTATTTTGACATCCCTAATACTCACTGAACTACTACTTTACTAACTGGAAGTAAAACAAAATGTGTGTTTACTACTTTTAATTACGCCCAATTTAAGTTTAATGAAAACTTCCTGTTCGAGTATTAAGTTTAACACGAGACTTGATATGCAGATACATAGTATAAAACTACACAATGCTACATATTCAACCACAGAGATATGTGACTTATTTAAATTGAAATAAAGTCGTTAAATAATACATATAAATGTCCACAGCGTTTATTTTCACACATAAACTCCACATACTGCGGTCAACGAGACATCCTCGTGGGATTTCCGTTTGTCCACGACGCGTTAGTTAATTGCAAACCAATAACTCACATTTTGCCATATACTGACTGATGCGTACGCTGAATTACAAACGATCGCCGGTTTGTTCAAAGACACAGAAACACTTGCTGAATGCAAACCGCAAGGTATCTGATGAACCCACAGGTTCAGTTTATTTTCGTAGAGGTTTATTTAGCACCCATGTGTGTGAGTGGCGTATGATGAAAGTAGACAGCGTTCAATTTAGGACAAAGGGCGTGAGGAGTGAATCTTCAGTTGCCTGGCTCTTTAATTCCGAACACATCAGCCTGCAAGCGCGTCCGGTGCCGGTGCGTTTACATTTCACTTTCATAAACGTGAACACGAACGTACATCGTACTCGTTCCTACAGACACAAATTTCATCTTGCGTATTTTTAGCAACATGGCGGGTGGGCCTTTTTTTCCGTATGTCATGCATAAATCCAAACCGCAAATGATCGAAACTTCCAAACCATCAAAAACTTTACGATGGCCCATGGTTGTCAGCCGGATGTGTTGTCCGACCGTATGATATTTGTTATCAAAAGTATTTATTTTTAGAATGACTTCAATTACATTAATCAGTAGTAGGCTGGAGTATTCTTGCTACGAAATTATCTGCTTCTTCAAAACGTCTGAGGAAAATGTATTTAACCCTTTTGTCCCTGAATATAGGTAAAAACAAAAAATTATTTTAAGGCGCGGAATTTATTTATGTACAACTATAGAATATGTTTTCGTGCCCCTTTTAAATTTTTCACCTTTAAGGAGAGGGTGGCGAAGCGGTACGCATGTATACCAATAGGTAGGGATGTCAACTTTACACGAAGTATCGATACTTTTGAAACTTCGATACTTTCGATACCCAAGTATCGATGAAAAGTATCGATACTTATTGGTATCGAAAATACACATTGACGCCATCTTTTAATGAATTTTCAAATTATTTTTTACTCGTTACAGTGATCTTCTAGTACATAATCGCCCCAATGATTCTGATGTTACTACTTGGGAAGTACATTTTGAGAATGAAAAATATCGCGGTAATTCTTAAGTAATGCAATTAATGATTGTAAAATTACTGATTTAGTAAATAAAGTAATCGACTTCGAAGTATCGAAACCAGCTTAATTTAGTCTCCGTGTTTGTTCATGTTAAGTGTGATTAGAACACTCCTGCTGCCAACGAATGCAAAATCTAGCTTGCCCAAAATAAAATTGTTGTTTTTAAAAAGTTCGTTATGCATTTATATTTTTTCTGGTTTTTTTTTTCTTGATAAATGTTTAAATTGAAATAACTAATAAAAACTGAAAGAATTCTCACACACCTACGTTACTCGACCAATTCGTTGACTACAACGAATTGGTTGTTAAAAAGCCGCTTAAATAAAGCGGTCGTTATCTTATTGTTTGGCTAATCAAAATAGGCCCTAACGTATTTTAAATGCCTACCTATGTTGATTTAAAAATGTTCGATATGCGATCACATTTCTCCCTATTTTTTGTTTGATATTCCGTAATATTGAAATGTATTTATGTGAATGTAGTAATGAAATAATTAATAATAATTTTAGAAGAAATGGAATTTTCAAAGTATCGATACTTCAGCAGTAACTATCGACTGACTTCATTACAAATGTATTGATCGAATTATAATTTGCCAATTTGATGATATATTATTGCATGGTGCAAAGATTTTAATGATTGAATTCCCATATTTTCAAAATAACCAAAGCAGCACCGGGGACGAATCGGTCGCTCAGATTACGATTACCATCATAGTTGGTGATTGTGATTAACAGATGGCCTCAGTGCAGAGGCATGCCAAAAAGTATCGAAAATAACCGATTCGATACTATCGATAAGTATCGAAAATTAAAGTATCGATTTTTTTCCTCCAGTCTTTCACCCCTTCTTCTGGTGCGTCGGGTGTTTGTCAGCCAGTCGATTATGTGTTTTACTGGATCAATATCATTTTTTCTTCATACATATCCAAACCACTTTATTCTGGATTTTTTTTTATAGCAGCTTCACATAAGATTTGCTATGTATTTCCTTTGTTTGCACTTTGTAATAACATTTTATTCTCGAGATCATGTGCGCACGTTATTGCAATTAAGTAAAATCTAACTTAATATTCGTAATAAGTACTCAGAAAAAGCGGAGAATCCCACCTGAACTCAAAACATTGGAATTGTTCTCACTGATATATAATGCAAGATAAACTTTCAAAATTTTTCAAATGTTGATGGTACAAATGTCTACCGCTCGGGACGAAAGGGTTAAAAGAATGGGAAATATTGCAAGATTGCAATAATAAATATTGCAATAATAAATATTGCAATAATAGACAAATGTTAGAATTCTCATTCATGCTGCAATTGATTTTACATTAAAAATAGTTTGGTTTGGTATATCCTATGGAACCGAAAGATAGAGTAATCTTTCGAGAATTTTAAGGTGCAAAAAAGTTTTCCGAATAATGACTAGTTTCAAAGTTGTTAAGTAATTGCATATTTCTCTAATTCTAGGTTAATAATTATTACATCATTCGATTGAGAATGAAATTTGCTGCGAACTCCTGCAACACTTTTTCGTTTAGTTACTTACAATTACAACTGATGAAAGTTGAGCGTAATAATGACGTCATTTTCGCAGAAAAAAAATAGTTGAAATGTCTTGTCCCACAGATTACATTTTCATTTATATTCGCTATATTCTTAGGTACACGCATAAGGTACCAATTGATTAAGTTTTGTTTCAATCTTCATTAAGATTTTCTCCCAACTGCAGTGAAGTTAGTAAAAAATCACAGATTTTTTTATTAGAGAATTGCCTCTTCTGCCTCCCTCTCCTTTACATATGTTGTGTATATGTCCCAAATGAGTACAAATTTAGCGAGGACCAATTCAGTGCAAGTGCCCTAAAATGTCGATTAAAGTTTACAATTTTCAATTCTTCAGTCCAAAAGAAGACAAGAAGAAAAGAAGCGAACTAGCGAACTAGCAAACCCTACATATTAATTCTGATGAATATTCAATGTGAATTTACAAGTGTTTTAAAATTTGATTTTCAAAATTTTGATGGATCATCCTTTAATCTTTTCTCCTATCAGCACAGTCTTGATCATTCATTTCTTTGACATTAGAATAATCCTCTCTGAAATTGTAATATTTTTGTTTGAACATCTTGAGGCACCCTCTTCTAGTTTCGGAGAAAATGGAGGGTATACCCATTAACACAAATTATTTCAATATATGTGCTACACGTAGAAAGAGTTTCACTCAATTCCATGACGGACAATTGAGACACTCCTTAGGTTAGATAAATGATTCTATACTACATAAATATCTTTTTAAGTCCTTCCAAGGTGATACATTTCTATTGTTGTGGCCGTACGTATGTTAAATTGCCGGACAAACAATATTAGGATCAACAAATCACAATCATCACAATCATCATCAATAAACCATAATTTACACGTAATCAACATCTACCGAGACTAAACATCGAAAATGCTGACATCTCAAAATCGACACGGCGCACCGAGATCGTGACCACGTGTTCCGCTGGGACGAACTAAAGAAATGGTCGCGTCAGCATTTTCACCTGCTATAAATAGTCGACATTTCGTCATCATTTTCATTCAGTCACTTAGTTGGTCCGAGTCAGTTTACACACAGTCACTCAATCAGCTCAACAACGAAGATCGTCACTGAAGTCCACCAACAGCGAGCCCGACACCAGCTGCCGCCACCAGAGAGACCGCCGTCACAGGGAGTCCACACCGAGTCCCTCACCGGCCGCCTCCAACGACTACACCGGCGCCAGCAGCCGCCACCAAGTCCGCTACCGGCCGTCGTCTCCAGCGCGGCTCACATCAACCTTCCTGCCCCGTCGACCAGTACGAGCCGATCGTCTCCAGCTGCCGCCTCCGTCTGGATCTCCTCGTTATCTTAATCTCTTTTATTTTATATTTCATTTCATGCATTGTGGTACAATAAATCCCTCACTTATGATTATTTATCATTTGTCGTTGTTGTTGTTTTTATTGTTGTTGTTATTGTTGTTGTTGTTGTTGTTGTTGTTGTTGTTGATAGTTGATGTTTGATAGGTGTTGTTGTTGTTCATAGTAGATTTCAGTAGTTATAGACTGTGTAGATTTGAGTGAGTTGGTGTAGTGTAAAGTTGAGTGTGTTGTAGTATTGAATAGGGTGTGTAGAATGTTGTGTTTTGTAACAAAGTGCGTGGATGAGTATGTGCTAAAATGTCCGCATAATTCATACACAAAGAGTCGAACCACGTTTACCGGCAAGGTACGTCGAGCTACCCAGGCGGGCAACTCTATTTTATTTTTCTAGATTCTATTTTTTTCTCATATATGTTTCTCTATTTTTTAATATAAAATTTATATTTGTAGGGGTAAGAGAAGATTCAGGGTAAAATTTACTACAAAGTCCTGAGACAAAAGTGATAGCCGTGGGTTATGTATATCACAAGTTATTCAAAGTCATTAATATAATGTGCACATTATAAAACAGGAGTAGAAAGAAAACTATTTCTATACCTGACGAATTCCAACATAACTTCAACTTCATAGTTGTATTCATTAAAATCATTCAATCAATAATTTGCAGAATCAAAACAGCATATGTAACACCTGCTCCGAACATCTAAAAAAAATTACTTAAAGCATAATAAAAAATATTAAATTCTTCGAACCCACGCTATAAGTTAATCCATTGTCCAATTTAAAGATACCCAGAATCCAATACTCCAATTTCTCATGTGCCAATTGCAAGGAAAATTGTTTCAAATTAATCAAGAGCTCATCATTGCCAGTACTCAACATCCAGTTGTGAATAACATCAATTACTTCAGTCACCTTGAAGTAATCACATATAATCAGTATAACTACTAATGGGAAAAAGACGAATGAAATGGAAAAATACCTGATTTGATACTTTGTGCATAGAATCGGTCAATAGAAAAGTTTGCAATAGACCGAATATGAACCATAATATTGTCGACACAATTCTAGTTTGTTGGGTAGATGGATCCAGGACGAACCATCGATAAATCAATTTTACCAAACTAATAGAATTTGAAGCCAAAATGCATCCCAATGAAAGATTTAAGTACATATTTACGTCTTTTAACATATTATAAACATCCGAGAAACATTTCCTTATTGCAGTTAACTTAGTATTTGCAACTTTTTCGTTTCTCTCGGCAGTTAAATTGTATAACTCTCGATTGATTACCATCAATAAAGTTACAATTTCTTCCAAAATTAACGAATAATTGAGCAGTAAGCAGCAGTTGCCAATGTCGATGAAAAACATGTTTATCACTTGTATTAAACGTGGTTTTGTTATAATACAAATCGCAATAAATAGACCAATAAACATGACAAAATAAATGAAGATTTTTGGACTATTATTTTCTTTGTTTATCTTGGCCTTTGAGAGCATAATTTTGTTTATTACTTTCGCCAAATACGATTCTCTTAACCATGGCTCCAATAATGTTATGATAATTTCTGTGATATTTATAATAGTTGAAAAGATTTGCAGATAACTATATTCAATTGTAAAGATAATTATAGATATGTTTAAACCAATCAGTATAAGAATGTAAACACCGTAGAATAATCTACGCTTATTTACAGACATCTGTTTATTTTCATTTAATTTATGTGTAAAAACACCTGTTATTAGACACATATAATAAATTAAATTGTATTTTAACATTTTATGCTTATGCCAGATTTTTTCTACTTCTTTATTTGATTATTTCCTTAGTTTTCTTAATTTCCCACTTTCTTTTCTTTGTCAGAAAATTGTACAACTGTAAATTTTACAGTTTTTCTTAAATTTAGATACATTTAATTAAAATAGTTTAATTAACGTTTCCTGGTAGCCAGTAATACTGGCTATAACAAATTGCAAAGTGAACGTTATCGCTTTATTGCGATAGTAATCAGTTATGAGTGAATTCATCCATTACCATCAACTTTCTTTGAATCTGTTCGATCGAAATCATGGAAGTTCCGAGCATTTAATTAAACATTCGTTAAAAGCGGAAATTGATTTTGATTGCTATCTGCTAAGATTTGATCTTATCGATTCAACCAAAATACAAGAAAAATTAATGAATATTATATTATGTGAACATTAACACACTCTTTTAATCAAACATTTTTGTATTTTTTTTTTTACTTTTTTCATCAGTGAACATGTTGAATCAAAGTTTTTTTAACAAGAGTTTCAAATATGTATGCAACAAAGTACAATCTATTCAAAGTTCTTGCGTCCATTCTTTTTAAGATTTTCAATCAATTGTGCATTGCGTTTGGCAAGTACTTCTTGAAGTTGCACCCACAACATCTCCATTTCTTCATTGTTTGATTCGGTTTTCAATGTTTGGTCTAAATCTTTGCCTTCATTTTCCACATCTTCAATACGTTTCTCGAGTTTCATAATATCATTGAAATCATCGTTTTCTTCAATACGTCTCTGCATAAAATCACATTGTATTCGTTGTAAATATTTAAAAAATATTAAAATTACCTTCATATCCTCGCGTTTTTTTCTAGCTTCGATAACAGCAGATCGAGTACTGTCCAAAGTATGCTGTAATTGTTTTTGTTTCTCTAGCAAATCCTCTTTCTTCGCCTCTTGGATGGCTTTTCCTCTACCAATATCTCGATAAAGTTCCATTTCACCTTGCATTTTACCCATTTTCTCACGCATTTCTGTGATTTCTTTCTGGTATTTTTGTCTTACAGCCGAAATCTTAACAAAAATATTATTAAAATCTAAAGTAATCTCAAAATATTGTTAATAAGTTCAGTGGAGGAGGTTGTCTGGGGTATGTAGGTACTTTTGCTTAGGAGGACTCATTTTTATATCCGTGGGTAGTTGGAAATTTTTTTATTGGTATCTCGAATTTATCAAAACTTTAAAATGACAATAATAAGTAGGTCTCAAGGAGGACCTCCTTCGGTATGAGTGTCAAATTGCACTCAAAAGGAACTTTTCGTTTGAAACGCAGATCAAAGTTGCAATAAAGTTAAGACCCTTCCGTTTTTTTTTTGCAATTTATCCCGTGTCGTTTCTACAATGATGTAGACATGTAAGATGATGATGAAATATCGATATTTGTCGAAATCGATATTTCCAATTTTTTGATATATCAGTATCGAAATATCGTCTTGAAAATATCGATATTATCAATACTGATTAAATCGAAATTTCACAGGACCTCTATCTGTATATGGGTTTCAGGACTATTTACAATTCCCACCAATCTACAGTGATCAATAATTCACATTGAATCTCGGACTCCTACATGGGCTACAGAGCGTTCTTAATATGTATTTGTGATTTTTGTTGGTATAATGAAATTATAAAATGTAATCAATAGAGAGATCTACATAAGAAAAGAATTAAGGGAGATGATCAGGGTATTCTGGGGGTATTCTGGAAAAGAAGATTGAGGAGAGAAACATAATCATGGGAAACTATTTCACCTGGTCCTTAATCGCCCTAAATCGATATTCAAAGTAATACTAACAGTAATAATAAAGCATATATCAGTCTCCACCAAATATAATACTTACAACATTTATAAAAGTAGATCAATGCAAGTGTGGCAAAAACGATATTGATGCTAATCTTATGATTCCCATAAATATCGATGGAATAAGAAATATTTTATAGAACATCTCATAATATATCGATATTATGGAAAATGAAATTATCGATAAATGTCGACATTTTTAGGCCGATATATCGGTATTAATCAATATCGATATTGTTTTGGCATGTCTAGCCCCGACTTTTTTTTGAATAGATCCCAAGGAGGACCGTCCCCGCTGTTTGAAGATCGATAGTGAGTCCTGAAGTCAATAAACTTAATGAAGGGGTCGATTCTTATCAATACCGATACTTCTAGGTCTATAGCACAACGCACAACCTACAACATCCCACCCACACCCCCAAGTCTCGCTTTTCCTTGCTTTATAGGAATGAGGCTTTTATAGTGGCACTCTTTCTAAATAATGAATATCAAATATCAAAAAGTAGGTCACAAGGTCTCTGTTTAAAATGTGGGTCAAATGGGCCACAAAGGGGAATTTACCTAAAAGATGAGGGATGAGTAACTTGCGGCTAGCAAGTTTGAGAATTTGAGACGTGCGTCGCTCACCCATGTTCCATATAAATGGGAGCCACTAGGCATGTGTCTACACTAAGGGCCACTAAATACGATAGTTTTACTCACACGTGAAATTTGCGTTGTTAATAATTTATATTTATTCGCCCATCCTTCAAGAGTGTTTCTCTCATTGCTATCGAATTTCACATCCAACTCTTTCAAATTCACTTCTGCCAAATTTTCTGACATATGTTCTAGAGCAATACCAATATCCTCATTAAGGGCACTAATTTTCGCTTTAATATCAACAGATTTAATTTCATATTCGGCAATGAAACGTTCCATATGCTCTCCACGTTCGCGCAATTCCTTGTGTTTCTTCAATCTCGTGTTATCCTTTCCATCTAATTCATGTTCCAACTCCCCTAGACGAGTTTCATTATTAGCTAACTCTTCCTCCACCGATGTCTTTACTTTTAACAGAGATTCAATATCTTGTTTGTCCTGTTTCACCTAAAAAAAATAAATCAAAGCCCAGTCACCTTCAGAGCACAGATAAAAGGCCTGAGAATGACATACCTGTTCCAATAATTTCTCCCTTTGTTGGGCAGGGGTCAATGTATTCTGAACGAATGCTTCTAATTCAGTCTTCTGAACATTCAATCGGGAAATATTGCGTAAAAGTTGTAACTTTTTCTGTTTGGCAATCGACTGCATAATATTACCTTTATACTTGTCAATGACTTCTTTAGATTCTTTTATTTTTTGCTGCATTAATGCGATATTTTCCAATGTCTTCTTATTCTCATTTGCAAGTGCGTAATATTTATCTTTTGACTCAGGCGACAGTTTTTCAATCAACGATTTAATGTACTCTTCCTCAGCGCTGATCTTTTTCTTGAGGTCTTCAATCTCCTCCTCTTTGCGTACCTTTTTCTGAAACACATTATCCAATTCCTTGAGCAACATTTCATTGCGTTGTTTTAATTCCCCGGTTTCGGCAACAATTTCCTCTGTGCGGGTCTTACTTAAATGCATATCCAAAGCAGTATTGTAAACGGTGAGCAATTCCTGTTTCTCAGTGAGTTGTTTCGCAGCAGATTCGGCAGTTCTTCGCATTTCTTGTCGATTCGTCGAAGCGACGCGATAATCTAAAGTGCTGCGATTTAATCTCCCGATTTCCTCGCGAATTTGGTTCATGTGGGCCTGCATTTTGGAGATGTAAAAGCGCTTATCGCGATAAATTCGATTTGTGCCGGCGCCTGAAGTTGGCGGTGGTCGAAGTCCTGAGAGGCCTTGCTGTGTAAATGGACGGGATGCTGCAGAAGTCTAAAATTACAATTATTGCACTTTTGAGTATTTAATGAAGGAATTATAATAATCGTAGACTACGCACATATCAAATAAGAATATCGAAAATATATTTACCATGGCGGTTCTAGGCACTGGCACAGCCGAGGGCGGTCTTGTTGAAATTGGCCTGGCTGAAGGCTGGCGATCCATAGTTAATACAGATATATTTATTCAAAATTAGCTATTAATTGTTATGTTTTAATTGTGATTTGCACAGTCTTAGAAAAAGGCTATTGCTTTTTGGTTGAACGTCATTGTTGGCGTGGAAATATCGTGTGTTGTGTTCGTCGTTGCATGGTTACCGTTTTTATTGATTTTACCCTCCTGCACAAGAATATATACTCTCTTCTAATATAGATATATTAATGAAAGTTTTAATTATCCTATAGTATATAGAAATATTGATTGGTGCAATTTGGAATGTACCACCCGTTTTTTAATAAGGCGATGAAATAAACCATTAAAACCATTGCCTACATCAATACCAATATTTGAAATAAATATGTCAAATAGTAGATATTGCAAAAAAAAGGAATTAACACAAAGTTTTAATTGTTCTCTTATTTTACAATAATTTTTTTTCAATCTATACCGTAAAAGCTAATTTTAGTATATCTCATAAATGGTACCTTTGATTGGAAGTTTGAAATATAGGCACAATATGTGATGA
>WSZQ02091163.1:0-13557 GCA_019419845.2 Weissflogia rhopalogaster | reverse complement strand
TGTACGACTAATAGGATGTAAGATTTGTTCGAAACTTTTTTCAAGTAGCTTCTGTAAGCGATAAAAATCAATTTGATGAATTTATTTTTCAATGTGAAAATCGGGCTAAATTTTTTTTAGGCATAGTACACAGTATTATTACCGATATACGTTATACTGCATTAAAAAAAGGGCACCCATTCTCTGGGGGTGAGTTTGAGGGGCTTAGTATACATCGATAATTTTTCCCCCATGGAATGGTCACTTTTTGGTTACCTTTAATTTTTTCGTAGGGTTCTCGAGATATTTGAAATTTTCATGTTTGGTCACGCAGTATAACTCAGAGCTATTCTATTCTCCTATTCTCTACACTACCCCACACTACTCTAGACTGCATTAAAATACTATTCGCAATTCTACTCTATTCCATACTACTTTACACTACATTTTACTCCTCAACCCAATTATACATAACTATATACTCTTCTAAACTACTCTTCACTATTTCCCATTCCTTTAGAGAAAGCCAAATTATTCTACTCTATCCCATACTCTTCTACATTCCCACAATCGGTTGCAAATTCCACCAGAGTTGTCTACACCATTCTAGACTTTCCGACAATACTCTATACTGCTCTTCACTAGTTCAGACTCAAATCTGCAATACATTCTCATTTACTGTGAGAATAAAGACTCTACACTCTTCTACATTAACCCTAACCATTCTTAACTGCATTACACTACTCTACACTAATCTCCCTCTTCATTACTTTACACTTCTCTATACAACTTTCGTTCTTTGTACTATTGGAAAGTACATAACTGTAGAACTCTAACTTATTCTAAACTAGTCTATGCTCTTCTATACTACTTGGTATTACTTTATAATTTTGTCAACTGTACACTACACTACAAGGCTCTATATAACTCATAGTTATTCTTCCCTATTCTATACTGCACTAGTCTAGACTGCACTACATTATTCTACACAAGTGTATGCACTATTCGACGTTACTCTAAACTTCACTTCACTCTTGTGCATTCTTCTATATAACCCCAAACCACTCTGTATTACTCCGCACTACCCACTAGATGTCTTCAGAATTCTGTACAACTGTATATTCTCCTGAGTTATTTACACTCTTCTATACCACTTTGTACTTTGATAAATTTCCTCAATCCTGGGCAAATTTCCTTAAATTCTTTTACACTACTCACAACTCCTGCACTACTCCGGATATAAATCAGCACTATATTCCCATGAAGGATACTACTCTACATTAATCCAAACTAAAGTTCACTACATCAATCTACACTAATCTACCCAACTTTATAGAACTCAAACCTTTTCTATTCTCTTCTCCTCTTTTCTGGCCCTCTGTACTACTTTTCATTACTTTATTCTCTTGGAATCTATTAATCTGCCCTTCATAACAGAGCTCTATATAACCGAAAGCTAATCTACACTATCACACACTAGTCTAGACTGCACTACACTATTCTATGCAACTATACAGTGTCCTGCACTACACTATACTTTACTGCATTCTTCTATGCACCAGAGGTTTCCAAACTTTGTATAGCTGCGCTTTCTATTCTTAATAGACTATTCTGGGGCCCATGTTTAAGAATAGTTTCTTCGGGCATTTCAGTTATCATGATAATGTGATGTCAGAATAAGCTCGGGGAGGCCAAAACTCGTAGCGCCATGGAAGAAAATATCAGATCAATACACGTATTGACTAATTATCCAAGGGGACCTTCCCTTGTAAATTTCCGTGTACCCCCTTGGGCTAGTCCATGCTGGGAGGCATGGAAACCTCTGCTCCACTCGTCAACTCCAAACTACTCTGCATGACTCCCCTACTAGTCTTTTACTCCAAGGGTACAATTCACAAACTTCAACATAATACGTAGAATTATATTCTAAATTATTTTACACTTATTTACCTTTCTCCGTAATACTTTACAGAATTCTATATTCCTCTTAACTATCCTGTTATCTTCTACATTCTCTCAATTTCATATAAATTTGCCCAGACTCTTATACACTACTATAACTTCCCTATACCTCTTTGGACTACTCAAAATTACTACACTCGACTATATTCGTCTGCACCATGGATGACCAACAAGGATGAGCAATTCCTTTACAGTATTCGATTGTTCTCTACATTACTCAGCATTACTCATCAATTTTTACACATGTGGCGGTCACTAGTAGCACGAAGAACGAAAACACACCAACATCCACCGAAACCCTAATCATCCAGACATAAACATCCCGAATGCTGAGGCGTCGAAATCGTCACCGCGAGATCGTGACTCTCGCTTTTCCGCTGTGATGACCAAAGGAATGGTTGCGGCACCAATGCCCTCCGGGGTATATATGGTAAATCTATTCCGAGAGTCCGACATCAGCAGTCCATCTTCAGTAACGAGTTCAACTTTAGCAGTCAATCAGAGACTCCGGCATCGGCAGTCGTCTCCACCTGCGAGTCCGTCATCATCCACGATCTTCCCACGACTAACGCCAGCTGATCGTCTCCGCCTGGATCTCCATGCTATCTCTTTATTGTGGCACAAACAATCCCACACACATTTCTACATAGCCTAATATAGACTTTTAAACTGTTCTATACTATTCTTCCCTCCTCTGCACTCCTCTACACTACCCCACATACTCTTCTACATATCTCCGTACTTGTGGGAATACCTCCAGACCTTTCTACATGACTCCACACAACCCTTCATTATTACATACTACTGCACACTAGCCCAAACTACCCTATATTCCACTTAAAAAAATTTACACTAGTACATACTCAAATTTACAGGATATTTCTTGAAAACGGCGTAAAGTTGAAACCTGCAAGTTTAACTTCCAAAAGACAGTCAATATAATGGATAACATATGAATATATGGACGATTAAATATTAACAAAAGATTCGGATCCTTTGTAAGCAAGAAAAAATAATATAGGACGACAGTTATAGCATAAGACCTATCCCAAGTTTAACCTTCTAAAAGTAATCTAACCTTAAATCATCCCATATCTAAAAATCTAGTACTGGGTTCCTTTGAGCAGTAATCTTTTACATTTTATGATTATGCTTCGACTTGAAACCCTCTTACATGGATCCGCCTCCCTCGCATTATCCCACTGTATTTCAATGCAGTATTCCCGTATCCGCTTCACAATCTTTTGGCTTACATTTCATAAGCTCATTTATCTCCAGCTATTTTCCCACCAGCATATCCCTTTGTTTTGCCCCTCGGTTTTTCTCTCCCAACTTTCGGGAGTCGCGCCGCAAGGAGGCAAACTAGTTCAAACCATCTCGTGTGTATTTAAGGCGCTATCAACACTCGTGAGGGAAATGCGGTGGAAAAGTTATACCATCATTTACGAGAACGACGACGGCCTGACGCGACTGCAGGAGGTGCTCAAGAGTCGCAAGGCGGACGACGCGCCCGTCATCATCAAGAAGTTGACGCCCGGAGGTGATCACAGGTAATATGAAACTCTTTTCTCCTTTCGCCGGCGGTCTAACGCCGCCACCATGCCAAATATCAGTGAATTTGTTCTTATTAGGAAAGCTTGGAAGTGATCTTTCCAGACGATCATGATTTTTATAAGTGGCAAAGTTTTGGTTTGGCGAGTTTTCCGAGTGGTAGCTATCGCAAACGCCTTCAAGGGATACACTGGAAGTTTCAGTTTTGTTATGAATTTTACAGTATTTGAGGCTATTCCGAACAAACTAGTTGTGAAAGTTTCGTGCTGGAATTCATATTCATAATCGCCTCATAATTTGCACAATTTTAATTTTGGATCTTAATGGATTGAGCAAACTTGCTTATATTATCTTTAGGAATTTATGGTAATATATTTATAAATGCTAAGAACAAACCTTACGACATCTAACTTAAAAACTTATGGTACATTGTTCACAATCTACTGTTCACTAATTTACTTTTCTGCAATTCCCTATAATGCTCTTCACACAAAACAATATTAACAAGCCACTGTCCTTAGCGCCATCTTCCTCCGTCTTATATTTACTAATGTGATGATCGACAACAATCCTTTCCTTGTTTCCTCCAACCACACCTCTACTCGCTTTCTTTCCGTGCGCTCCTTCAAAGCCCACTCCTTCCCTCACCTCGTCACATTCCCCAGGTGTCCACGCTTGCCATATAAAACACACCGGGCGTACTCGGGCCCCATCCACTCCTGTTTTAATTAATCCTGGGCGGTCAACGCACTGCGACCAACTTTGGTATATTGTGCATGGACCAATAACGCAGATAACCATTGAAAAGGCTAGAATCTCCATGACAGACTGCCCCTTGAATTCAGCAAGACCTAGTTGCTCGCTGCCTATCAAAGAAAGTCTTTCAGTTGCTAGGGATGCACAAATGCAGAGTAGGTGCTCGGTCGTCTCTCCCTCCGATTTACATAATCTGCAACATGTGAGGTCGCCTTTAATAACATTGGCTTGGTGGTACCAGACCTCGGCATGAGGATAATAAAGCTAATAAGGAGTCTTATATCGCTTTTTTTGGCTTTATAATTTTTTAGGACCCTCTTCGTCCCTCCAGGCGGTCTCGTGAATAGCACGATACCATTTCTTGATCCATTCCTTCACTGTGGACCTTGATAATTCAGGGTGGTTCAGGACCATGGAAGGTGGTTTCTGCTGCCTTCTTGACGAGCATGACTACCCTTACGCCCTCTCTCCTCCGACCCACATCTCGCCCTTGCGAGATTCAACCTCTCGATTCGGGACATGTTTTTGTCTCCAAAGTAGCTGGTCCCGATAACCTAGATCTTCTGAGATGTCGGGTTATTTATGCTGCTGCTCACTCTACTTTGCCTCACTTACTCTTCTACATCCCTTCCTATTCTCCGCACAAGTCCTGCAACAACGCCTTCTCCTCACCGTCCACATACTGGACCCTCTACTCACGCACCATTCCCACACATTCTTAACAAGCCTTTTATTACCCATTCGTACAATTTTTTCTTCATACCTCGCCATTCTCGTAAATGCCTCCCATTTGATACTGAGCCACCCCGAATCCTAAAGAACCACATACTCCGGAGTTGACCTCTCCAATCCCATCAGATCCTTCAGAAACAAGGTCTGTCACATCCTCACAGCTATTAACCAGTTCCCCATCTACAACTTTAACACTTCACTACATACCCCACACTATTCCTCCATTCCTCATTTACATAGATTTACATTGCCGGATACTTCTCTAAACTACTACTTAACATTCCGCTACTACTTCATACTACTCTACAACCTTCTACACTATCCTAGAATGCTATGCTACTTCAAACTACTCAACATCCCTGTAACTCCTCATCCGTGGACTATATTATAAACTGCATTCCACTACTCTACACTATGTAACACAACTCTAAATAACTCAAAACAATTGCATACTACTCTGCACTATTATATATACAACTATACAACTATTATATATACAACTATATACAACTATACATTACTTCACTACACTATCAGAAAATGTACTCATCTGCTATATACTGCACGTCCCTATAATTCATAGCTATTCATAGTTAATTTACACTATACTAAACAACACTACTCGTTCTCTAAGCTCTAAGCTCTCTAAGCTCTGTAAGCTCCACGTTACTCCACTCTACTACTCTGTACTACTCTACAGAATACCACATTGCTCCACGTTACTCTACACCAGTGATGACGAACCTATACCTCGCTTGACAATTACTGACCCACCCAAGTTTTGGACTAACACTCTTTATAGGGTCACCATTAATGCCTCATATGGCATTAAAGATTTAAGAGTTATTAATAGGAGACAATATGTAAAACAATTGAAACGGAGGACTAAATCAATGCCATCGGTAACCCTGGTGGTACTACTATTAATGCATCAAATCATATTGCTCTACAATTTTGGAAACTATACCGCACTAAATTACAATATTGTTCACTCCTCTGCACTACGTGGTTTTAAACTATATTATCATCTTCTACAATCCCCCAAATTAAACTAACCTTCACTACATTACCAATTCACTATTCTACACTATACTACACTATTCTGTACTCCTCTACATATTTCTACATTACTATAAACTTCTCTGAACTACTCCATGGTCCTCTACATTACCCTATATTATAATGCATTGGTCAACACAATTCTACACTACCCTACGTTACTCTTCACCAGAGAATCTGGCAAATCTAGGCTCGCGTGAGTTGTTAATATAAAACTATATGTAATAATGGAGGTGGAGGTGTTTAACCCATTGTCATCGGTGACCATGATCTACTACTATTAACGAAAACTTGTTTCAATGATTTCAAAAAAGTTCACCCTTACTGGTCCACTCTATAATACACACTTCTAGATACCTCGATACTTCTACATGCCCTTCTCTGCTACTCTTAAGTACCTTATTACTTCTCTCCTTACTACTTTGCATTTCTGTCCTATTCTCCACATTACTTATATTCCTCTTCACAAATATATTTCATTAAAGACTCCACTAATCAATAGTATTCTAAACTGTTTAGCACTACTTACTACTCAGTACTCTTCTATATTACTATAGACTCCTCTAAACTATTCCACACTAGTCTATGCTATAATGGATTGTTTAACATTATTCGGAACTATTCTGTTTTATAAAATTCTACACAACGCTACGTTACTCAAGTTTTAGTCTCACACTCTTTATGGGGGCCCATATAAGATCCCATAGGGCATTGAAGATCTAGGAGTAATTAATACAAAATAATATATAACAATTGAGAGAGCTGGCTAACCCATGGCATCATGCTCTTCATGCTGTTCTGTATTACTCTAAGTACCCTATACTACTCTAAAATGCCGTTCACAACTCCGCACTAAGTAGTGTGGAGGAATATTATATGTAGTAATATTATATGTAGAAGAATATTAAGTAATATTCTTCTATACAAATACATTTTACTAAAGACTACACAACTCTATATTCTTATATACTATTCTAAACTTTATTGCTCTGCTCTATATTATTCTGAACTCAACATGATTTTAAACTATATTGTACTATTCTACATTCCTCCTAGACATGTCTGACAATGATGAAATATTTGTCGAAATCGATATTTCCAATTTTCGATATCGAAATATCGTCTTGGAAATATTGATATGATCAATATCGATCATCAAAATTCCACAAGAGCGCCATCTGTGTATGGGTTTCAGGACAAATTACAGTTACCAACAATCTGCAGTGATCATTAATTCATGTGGAATCTCGGACTCATACAGGGGCTATAGCAGTGTTCCTAACCTGTATCCGTAATTTTTTATTATTGTTAATCTTATGATAACTACGAAAATCGATATTTAAAGTAATACGAAACAATAATAATAGTTGCAATACTACATTAAAATAGTAGTATTAAAATTGAAATACTAGCAAAAAATCGATGTTGATCTTAATCTTATGATTCCTACAAATAGAACCTAAAATGTGACCCTAAAAATAATTTGCTAATTTTGAACTTCTCAGAATACTTCTCAGATGGCGGTTACGTCAATCACATGTCAATACAATATTAAAAATTTCGATATCGATAATATGGAATAAATACAGAAAATTCTTTGACATGTCTAGTCCTCACTAATCTCAATCCTTTACTTTATACAACTTTACATTGTTCGACATAATCATAAATTTTACAAGATTACTCTGGACTATTCTACACTTTTCTCCACTTCTCTATAGCGCTTTAGACTCAGATAATTTCCACCACTCTCCTCTAAATTCCTCCACACTGTTTTACTCGGCTCCGAACTACTCTACAATAGTCTATACTTCGAAACAAATCCACAGTAGTATAAACTCGATTATACACTACTTAAACTCCACTCCATTCTGCATTAGGGGTGAGCAACCTTTTTCATCAATGGCCAAGAAATTCGTTGGCACGGTTAAATATGTTCGGCAAGCCAAAAATTGCTCAACCTGCACTACATAATTCTAGACTACTCTATGCGATTCTACACTCCACGATACTACTTTGCACTACTTTACACTTTTCTAACTTCACCACACTATATATAGTTAGTATAGTTAGTACTATGAAAACATGCTCCATTATTTCATAAGATAACAACATAAGAAGTTGTAAAACTTTTGAATATACTTAAAATAAGATGATTATAAACCTGCAAAGGTAAAAAAAAACTAAGCTCTGAGGAACTAAAACAAGTTGATGACTAGAATAATAAGCGGATATTATTCGTCTCCCCGTTCACCGTTTTGGAAAAACCGACGCCCGAAAATGCAAAGACCAAACAAAAGGACAATAAGTTGGCCTAAGTGGAATTACGCGCGCAACTTTGGCAACTTATTGTTCGTGGACGAAAAGTTCCTCACGACGAGCAAAAACCAAACAAATGCCAAAACAAAAGACGAACAAACAACCCCCAAAAACCATCCACACTTAATCTTGTATTAAACGATCCGACCGTGTATTGTGTATGATAATCTTCTATTTGTTTTCGCTTTTGTGGCGCAGGTTTTTGCTCAGCGTTCTTCCATATTTCACTTGAGTCCATAGTCTTATCGGACGCGCAGTGTTTTCTGATGTCTGTGATTGTGGTCAGCGACACGCCGCGCCGGTGGCCGAGGACAATTTATTGCTGCATTGTATTCTGATTTTTTTGCCCTTTTTCACAGACCGCTGCTGAAAGAGATAAAGGACACTTCGGAGCAACAAATCATACTCGACTGCGAGACGGATCACATCCTCGAGATTTTACAGCAAGCGCAGGAAGTCAACTTGGTCGATGAGTATCACAGCTACATTCTAACCTCTCTGGTCAGTGAATTAGTTGAACATGCTACTCATAAAAAGAGGGCGCAACCTCAGATAACCTTAAATTATTAGTGTGGTGCGATGTAACTATCGCAAAGAGGTCTGGAATAAAAAAGCGTAAAATAACTACACTACGCAGGTCTGTGTAGTGTATAGGTAACCTAGAGTAGTTTAGCTTTAGCATAGCGTTGAGAAATGTAGTGGCGTGTAGGGTAGTGAAGTGCACCGTAGTTTGGAGTAGTTAAAAAAAAATGGCGAAATCCGAGTCTCCGGCTTTTCGGATTTATTCTGTTTCGGTTTTGCCTTGGAAATCCCGGTTTTAAAACTAGGACAAAAACGCGCCCCCAAGTGTAAAATAAAAGACTATATGCATGAAATTTAATTAATTTTCATTAGTTATTAAAATAATGATTATAAATAACAACTAGAGAGACACAAAATTTTGTAAATTAAAAATTAAATTGTTAGCATTCTCAACGAGAATGATTTTCCTTATTTTTTTCTAAATGTACATTAAATGCAATACTCGTCAACTCCAAATAAACATGTAAAATCACAATCAGTAGTGTACAGCACCCGCGTCGATTCTGGTTCATGAAACAGAACTTTCAGTATCATCTAGTATTGGGGCGCACTTCCATCGATTTCGGTTTTAGAAACAGAACTATCAGTATCAAGCAATAGTAGGGCACACTAGCGTCGATTTTGGTTGAAGAAACAGAACTTTCAGTAACAACCAGTAGTGGGACGCAACCCCGGCGATGCTGGTGTCGGAACACGATACTTTCAAGATCAGCTGATTGTGGTACATAAAACGAAACTTTTACGAGAACCCGAGTTAATCCCTGGAAAGTATATATTGAACCTTTATTTTGGCATATTATACACATACTCTTTCTCCTTCCTAAACATTAACATAAAATCTTAACTTAAAATATACAAAAAAAAACGAACAAAATATATCTGTACACAAAAAAAATGAAAAAACAACAATTACAATATGCACATGCTTGCTCTACACTGTGCGCCACCTTCTTTCCTTCTCCCCTAACACCCTCCGTATCCAATCTATCCCTTTCCCTGTCTCACACAACCACTCTGCAAGCGCCCTTGTGTCCTTTCCTTCTGTTTGTACCAACACCTCCATTCGTTCGCATTTGCTCACCAAATGGTCCCATGGGTCCCACCCCCTATTGCACATCGCACACCTTCTATATTCCTCTGACCTCCATGTTTTCCTTCCTCTTTCCTCGGATCCGCATCTTGCCCTTACCTTATTAACCCTGGAAAGTAAAAACCCGGATAATCCGAAATAAACAAGGCAGAAAACCGAGTATCCCGGAATTATCGGGCACCCTTGACAAGCCTAGTGTAAAGTAGGGTAACATAGCGAGTGGCAGTATTATCATGCACTATGGTAACGTAACATAGAGTTACCGACCAGACCTTTGGGATACCGGCCCAACGCGCTACCACTGCACTACGGAGACCCGGGAACTTCAAATACCTCCTCTCAAATATGGTTCTGATTCTCCTGAAGCATGTATTGCCCTTCAATTCTTCTTGTTTTTTTTTCGTTCACCTTATCCCTGACCGGGAATAGGCCAGTGGCCTATCATTCGTCCAGAATTATTTCTGGGAACTGATAACTGTGAGCATATTAATTTCTTTTAGGTAGGTTTCTATCCTCGCCCAAGGTGAAGAAGACTTCTATAACGACAACCACAGATGAACTTCAAATACTTGGTCTAGCTATTATTATAAATTGTCGCGATTCCCCTCACGCCCCTAGGGTCCTCCCAGTTTCGAAACACTAACTTATACGATGAGAATCACAGCTACACCCTAATCTCTCCGCTCAGTGAAGTAAATAAACATGCTACTCACAACCGCAACCTCATTTAACCTAAAATTCCATCTGTGGTACGATGCAACTATCGCAAACGTATCCGTAATAAAAAAAAATATAGAAAGATTTACCGCGTACGTATTTTTATTAGCGCGCAGCTTTTCTTCGCGCTGTGGAAAAAGGGGTTAAATTAAAACATAAATTTCCGCGCGAAGATCAAATCTCCCACAGTGCACTCGCAGAGTCAAAGTGAGTCGAAGAAAGTCGTAAAGATTTTTACGATGCGCACCAGTCTAGTCCAGTTATGACGAGTTGATAAATCAAGCGTTATGAGTGCTCTTGAGCGTGCTCGTATGATATTTGATTTCGAGTTTGATTTTACCGCCGAGCCCGCTGCCCCGGAAGTTATTAGTCACCTTTTATTCGCACGCGCACATGTTCTTGTATCAATTGCACGCACGCACCCGCGCAATGCATGTCCGGTCGATTGGAAATTGCAAATTAAGGCGATAAATCACCATCGTCGGGCGCCACAGCCGCACGCGATAAATAAAAGCCCCGAGCCGAGTGATTTATTCATGGTGCTAAAGTGCAGTCAACTTGTCGCTACGCTCTGTTTTTTGCAAGTCTCGTTTGTTTTCTATACAAAATTAAATTAAATTGATACCATTTTTCCATATATTGTTTACACGCTAAGAGATAGATAGTGTTGGGTAGTGTAGTGTATTATAGCGCAACGCAGTGTGGCTAGTCTAGGGTAGAGTAGCAAAGTGTAGAACGGTGTAGAGTAGTACCCTGTCGTGTAGTATAGTGTAGTATAGACATGTTAAGGGTACCCGATACTTCCGGGTTACTCGGTTTCCCGCCTTGTCAGTTTAAGGTTAAACCGGGCTTTTACTTTCAAGGGTTTAACTCTGATTTTCGCAAAAGTTTCTGTTTCTATACCAGAATCAGCTGATTTTGAAAGTGTCGGGTTCCGATCCAGCATCGACACGGTTGCGTCCCACAATTCGTTGATGCTGAATGATCTGTTTCTTGAACCGAAATCGACGCGACTGCGCCCCACTATTACTTGATTCTAAAAGTTCTGTTTTCAAACCCGCAATCGACGCGTGTATGCCCCACTATTGCTTGGTTCTGATGGTTTTGTTTTCAAAACCGAAATCGACGCGAGAGCGCCCGACTACTAAATGATGTTAAAAGTTCTATTTCTCAAACCGAAATCAACGCGAGTGCGTGAGAACTTGTTGATACTTGACACTAAGCCATCAGCGATTAATTGCTCCCGCGATTGAGGTCCATAGGCACGCATCAGTTCGTGTTTTAACATGTTTATTTGTAGTACTAGTGAACGAAGCCCCAATCTTTCCTCAAGTTGACTAGTGATTGAATTTAATATATATTTGGAAAAATGAGAATAGCCGATTTCTTTGAGAATGCTGGTAACTGAATTTATCTTTTTCCAAATTTGCTATTTTTTTTGTTTTTATTTATATACATTCTTTTAATAACCAATGAAAATAAAATAACTTTCAGGGTATAATCCTTTTATTTTACACCAGGGGGCACTTTCAACTTGTTTCGGTCCGCATTTTAAACCCGGGCTTTCACAGACTAAACCGTAACAGACTTAACCCGAAGATTGGCTCGGGTTTCGCTATTTTTTTTGTAAGTCTAGTATAGTGTAGTACAACGAAAGCTGACATGGTGTAGAGAAGGGTAGGGTGGGGTAATTTAAAGTAACGCCACGCGCATTGTAGGGTAAAGAAGCTTAAAGTAGTGTAGAAACACCGTTCTGGAGTTAATTACATAACCTAGCTATAAAATTCGATTGGCGTTTCTTTTGGCAGGTGAGTTTTCGAGTCTAACACCTGTAAATTACATATGTTACTTAAATCAGATGTAGTAAAATCATGTTCATGTTCATGAGAGTGATTAATAGTAGATGACGGAATGTATGAGGTAACAACTGGGAAGTAGCAATAAAACTTTGGTATGGGGTATGTCTGAATGGAAAACGTTGGAAAGGGAACAAACCTGGTTCTTGAAGGACTTGATGCGGTTGGATACATACTCCAGGATATATCGTGAAATCAGAAATTAGATAGAATGAGTTTACAATCGGAGACAATGGCGAAAATTGTTAGATAAGAGAGACAAGTGGCACGAATGACGGATGACAATTTATTTGTTAATATGTTTGCTACTTTACAAAGGGGTATTTAGGTAAGTTTAAGGTTTGTAGGGTCGTGATTAACTCTGCCGAGTTTTTGATCGCGTAATGTGGCTGGAAATTGATCACGTCTGACAAAGTGGCGCTAATAAATTTACAATAAATTTATATGTCGGGGATTTTAGGTAACTTGCAACTGGGCGTAATGGTCTATCTGGTTTGTGAATCTTAGGTTTTCCATATAACGGTGGGGCGAAAAGGTTCATGAGAACATTAGGGATGTCAAAAAAAGTATCGGTATCGATAAGTGTCGATACCACGTGTCGATACTTATCGACTTTTATCGATACTTTAATTTTCGATACTTATCGATAGTATCAAATTAGTCATTTTTGATACTTTTTGGCATGCCCCTACACTGAGGCTATCTGTTAATCACTGCAACCAATTATGATGGTAATCGTACTCTGAGCGACCGATTCGTCCCTGAACCAGCGTTGATTATTTTGAAAATATGGAAATTCAATCATTAAATTCTTTGTACCATGCAAAAATATACCATCAAATCGACAAATTATAATTCGATCAATACATTTGTGATTAATTATTATAAATTATTTCATTAGTACATTCACATAAATACATCTCAATATTACGGAATAGAATTTTCCACTAGTTC
>WSZQ02091152.1:0-13558 GCA_019419845.2 Weissflogia rhopalogaster | reverse complement strand
GAAAAACATGTGGTGCAGACTAAACAGTTCAAAAGTTCTTTCACGCCAGATTAAATATTGATAATTTGGCGACAAATATAAAAAAGGGCTCAAGGGCTTGCCTCGCAGTTCTCAACACCGGTATTCCTAATAGTTTTATAGCACCTAATCCAACTTTGTATAAATGAATTTTATTTCCTTCATACAACAATTTTTGGCTTATTCATTGTCTTAACCCAATTAATCGTAGGATGTGTATTCGCTCCTTATTCATAGATGATGCTAATAGGTTATCATAAATAAAGTAAAACAGAAAATACATTAAAGAATAAATTCTGTACATGTTGTATTGAAAAATGTGTAGTTTACTCAAATGAACAATTAATAATATTTATAATAATGCCTTAATATAATGCAACTTCCTGTTTTTTACAAAAAATATTAATACCAACAATCAAATGTCTTCTAAATAAACTTATAAGACATGGAATTATAGGAAATCACATTATTCAAACGTACCTACATATTTGCAAATTTCCCTAACCATGACAATGAACCTAACCCAAAAACCGCCCCCGATCCAGAAATCAGGATTCCACTACTCCCTTCATAAATCAATTAATTTGACAGTGAACCCCCATCGCCATTTCACAGTCAGAGATAATTTATAAACAAATAAAGAAGCGGAGCACGCTCAGCCGCTCATAATTTACTTAAAGCACAATCGTAATCTTGTTTGTGAGCGCAGAGCTTAGAGGGCATTAGTTGGCGTGTATAGATCTTTCACTCGCACTAGCGGGTCCGCTTGGGAAGGTATTTATATCAGGTCAAAAACGGATAAGTCGGATAAGACCACGTCGGTTGGTTAAATAATAACGCGCCCTTTTCCCCCATTGTGCTCACCGCCAACGTTTGCCGAGATTAGATCGGCAATAAGCGTGTTAGCACTAAATTTAATGTATCGTGCGATTTAATTGAGCCTATGGCGACACTGACAGGGAAGTAACGTTTGAAATGTGCAAAGAAACTTTCGCATAATATAAGTTCTGCCACTTATAATAAAGGGTGGGATATTCTTGAAAGTCGTTTGAAAAACGACCAGCACAAAGGGAACACAGAGAGGGCGGTCTTTCTGGGAAATCCAACAATCGTGTAAACCTCATTAAGGTTAATTATATTTGATAGTTAATGCAATTAATTAAATCTCTTTAATGCTGTTACTTAATTACGACTGGATATGTGTTTTCTTCGCTTCGAATGACTTTCTCTTAATTATAAGTTGCACACGTGGCTTTGATCTTGTAGATTTTGGAGATTTCGTTGGAAATTAATATAGTATAGGTTTTATTAAAAAAATTGGTGTTGTACTTAATACATCTACGTATTGACAAGTTTTTAAGTGTTTATGTGACTCCTTGATGGCTTTTGATGGTTTTAGTAGAATTAGTGACGATGTGCTTTAACAATATTAATCAAGAAACACTATAGAACCAATTAGAGGTTCATTAAATTATTACCATAATACGTAATACCATAATACGTAATACGTAAAACCACTCAAACCTACATTTGCACAACGAATCTAATATCAGATTTACTACCATTAGATGGGAAAAGGCCTGCGGTCAGTCTACATCCAATAGTGTTAATAGTAGGTGCTAGCCTCATCCGGTAGATGAGGGAGAGGTTGTTCCTAGGGTAAGGAAATGAGTAGTGTGACGACGCGACGGGAACACCATTATCGAGTGATACAGGGAGATGTTTGAAGGCGGTAGCTATGGGTTTTGAAGATTTCAGTTAATGAGAATCAAGTTAATTGCTATCCAAACGCCATAAGATGCTTTATATCCTTCGCATAAGCGACAACAAACACCGGATAATTGTCGCCACGCAATAATCTGGTTTCTGGACGGTCAAGGAATGATTGTGGACCCAGTGCGTTTACCGTGTTATCACAAAGGGCTGACCATTCAGGACACGTCCTTCTTTCTCTTTCGATATAATAGCACCTCTGTGGGACCCAGTGCATTGACCGCGTTTACAAAAAATGACTACCGACATTGGTTCGTGACAGTTGTCCCACTCCCAGGATACTTTAGATAATCATTTGAATGACCACGCCTATTGAACGAAAACAGACACGTGGAAATACTAACTAGATCCAATCACAAGCATGTGTATACATTCGTCACTTTGTGCACTTTCGGGTTAGTGGCATTTTTTAAACAACTAGGCTAAAAATGGTAACATGATAGACACTCTACATCCAATCATACTCTGATAACCTCTACAAACCTACCAATCACAATTTTACAAAGACGTAGCCTTACTAAATAATGTGCTAACCACATTATTTCACCAAAACCCTTAGTAATGATCCAATCACTGTGAGGTGCACCAGGTCAATAAACTCAGAATGTTATAAACCACGAAAAAGACAGACATGATAGACTTTTCATCCAATTATAGTCTACTGCATTCTATAAATCTGAGTGCACGTCCTCCTTGTATATTCTATCGTAATAACACCTTTGTGGGACCCAGTGCATTCACCGTGTTTCAAAAAAAAATGGCTAACGCAATTGGTTCGCGAAAGTGGCCCTAGTCCCAGCCCGAAGATTATTTAGATAATCACGTGAATGATCGATGCATTTCCGATACACATACGGGAAACAGATACGGGGAAAGACTAGATCCAATCATTGTGATATGCACCAGGTCAGTAAACTCAGAATGTTGTAAACCACGAAAAATACAGACTTGATAGACTTTTCATTTAATCACAGTCTGCTACCACTATAAACCTTCTAATAACAATTTTACAAAGCCGTAAACTTACTAAATCACGTGCTAGCCACATAATTTCAATAAAATCCTTAGTAATGAACCCAACCTGAAGACATAGCAGTGAAACTGAATATGTAAAACCACTCAAACATGCATTTGTACAACGAATCAAATTTATTCAATTAGCAGACGGTGCAGACGGATTAAAAGAATCCACAGTCTTAATATCGTCGTTATTCATCGCTCGGCTCGGCTCAGCTCCAATGTGCACTTATTCTCGTGATTATGTTTTACACAAGCCTTCGCGTCGACGACGCACGGCCGTGTTTTCGGAAATTCCATGTTTTCCTCTCGCTTCACCTCACCCACCCACAACCAAAAAAAGCATGAAGCAAACGCCATGCCCACTCGAGGTTCGCGATGCTCGCGAAGCAGCACTCGTTCAATAATTCCTTGTTATTTCGGCAACTGCATAGTATTTATTCAAATGAATTCGTTCGCCGTACCGTGCGCCCTGCAAAAACGAGGTCAACTGCAGAGCAAACCCGCCGCTCAAAGCTCGCAGGCTCTCGAGTCCGAATATTCAATTACCGTGTTGGGTATTGCTATCGTTTTTTTTGCGCGGCGGAAAAGCCAAAGCTTTGCCATGTCGAATCTACGTTCTTTTTTATTTTCAGTTTTTGATCTATGTGTATGCTTGTTGATGGAGTTGTGCGGCGCAAAAATGAGTACAGAAAAAGAATGATACAGGAACTCGCAATGATATTATTGGAAAGCTTTATGAATAGAAAGCATAGAGAGTTATGAATATCGCAATAAAATCACTTGCTTATCGTGGTAGACAAAAAATATTTTCGGTTTATCTTCTTCCGGTGTATTCTGAATACAGATATTTTTAATATCTAATCCAATGAATGTATAGGCCATAAAATCTGTGGATGTCACATGTTATCATCAGTCGATGTCGTCTGAGAAGTCTTCTCTTCACCTTGGGCCAGGCTGGTAACCTATCCAAAGGAAATAATATGCTTATAGTTTTCCAGAAATAATTTTGGAAGAGTGACAAGTCACTAGTCCAAGGCTACTCAGTGACAAAGCGAGTAAGTGAAGAAGAAGGAGAAGAATCCAATACATCTGTTGTTGCAGGCTGCGATACAATGCGAAATGAAAGATACAATCACAAAGTCAGATAAAGTAATAAGAATTGCGCGCATTGACGTGGATCTTCTAATTTAGCAGGACCCGAACCCGCGGTCGTTGACAGTAATGATTGAGCTGCGGAAAGAGGTTGACATGTCGAAGTTTAAGCTGTGAGTAACTTTATTTACATAAATTTAAAACCTTCTCGACTAAGATCCACACCTCGAACTTTCCACACCATCCGTCTCTACCACCCCAATCTTCTAATCCGAGGCCAACCCACTCGCTCTCTCTCTCTCTCTCTTTCATACTCTCAAAGGAATTTTGCGAGTTCTGAACACATAAAATATATAAATATATAATAATAGAAATACACGATATTCAAGTTTGTAAATATCACTATAAAATCACAAGAAAATTCTTTCAACGTGACACTTCCTTCTCCCCAGTATCTGTGTGTATTTTCAAATGAAAAGCGAATGAAAATAATGAAATAGTTTGCACGAAAGCATCCCATTCCTGCTGTGGCACTATAGCCGCGGCGTTATTGCGCGACTGCCACTTGGATGCGTATCGTCCTGTCGGTAAGTGTAATACACGCTCGTCGTCCTGCGAGTCCTGTGAGTCCTGCGAGCGTGAGAAACGCCACAGCCAGTTGGCGAAACTAGGAAAATAAGAAAATAGTGAGTGCCGCGTGGGAAGCTCGCAACATCAACATGCGGCAAACTAGGGAGAAAAAAGAAACTCGGGAAAGGGGAGGGAGGGTGAAAAGAATAAACATCGAAATGGACCCTATATTCGGCTCAGCGTACTTTAAGAAAGAGTCCTGTGGGAGTGGAGCACACCATCCGCCAGCGGCAGATATAGTCCTCACTCACGGCCTTGCATGCTCCTACTGGGCGAGGATTCCATTCTCAGAGGATGGTGAGAATGGTGAGGGAGGAACACTGGTGGGAATGGGATCTCTCGCTGGAGAGAGTGTGATCCTCTCTCGGTGGACGGGGCGCGCACGCGGTGCCTCGGTGATGAATCGAAGCCAATATCCTGTTGTTACAAGCCAAAACCGCTATGTGTACAAATCCCATGACGCCGGCCAATGGACCAGTTCTCCTTCAACAGGCATGCTATCGCCTGCTTTTCTAGCGAAAAGGGTCAGATGGAGAGTGAGGCAGTGAGGGAGGAGAAAGCTACTTTGCGTCGAAGAAAAATGGATGCGATAACAAATTGAGTTGTGAAATTTACCATAATCGAATCTACTTCTCACTTGCGTGTATGTCAGCCAACTTGAAGAAGCTCATTGTAAGTTGTAGTTGTAAGTGTTCTTCATATGTTTTTTTATCCTTTTGAATAATTATAGCGCCAGCGCTGTGGATCAAATGGAACGTTAAATTCCTTAGGGCTCCTTAATATATTGAGAAGTGTCACCTGCTATTAAGGGCAGCTATCATAATCTAATGTGAATGTCAATCAAATGCATTGGTTGTAGTTGCAGGCTGCGATGTTTGAAAGCACCTTACTAATATGTTTATGTACAGAAAAGCCAACTAAACCTACGAAAATGACTTACGAAACTTATTTTCCTCCTGGCATACTATTAATCTATACATGTTTGTAAGGACAATGGAACTGATAACACATGATATTGGCAATGCTCGAGCTCCTATGGCAGATACCTGATCAGTACTGAACAGTACTGTGGTGAAGCAGCGAGGTTGATTCACGGACCGGAGTGTTCAGTACTATGGATCACACTTCCTTGTGCTTTACATAGAACGTTCGGCACCTTAATATTTTGAAAAGTGTCTCTTCCTGTTATTACAGCTTGCTATCGCGATCTAAAAGGAATTACAGTCAAATGCATCGGTTGTTATTGAAGGCTGCGATGGTTGAAAGCAGCCTACTAACACGTTTATCTACTGGAAAGTAAATTAAACCAACGGAAATTGTCTACGAAATTGGGGTTGATGTTCATAGCCAGAGCACGGTACGGATCGGTAAAGCGCGGATGGAAGGTGTGGAAGGCATGGAAGGAGGAGCATGTGGGGAGTGATTGTACAGGAATGAAAGAACAACTCCCCGAGAAATACTTGATAGCAAGGTATTTCATCAAGGGTTGGGCTCGAACAATACTGTGGTGAAGCACAAACCCTGTTGTCTGCAGTGTTCTATACTGAGGAGTGAAAGAAACTATACTTGATGAGTTCCAAAGAGCACCAAGTACCTAATCATACTGAGAAGTGTCACTTGGGTTATTATCACACGCCAACAAACTTACAAAAGAAAATCACTTGGGATTAAATAAATAAGTTTCAAGCTGAATTACCATTTCCTATTAGACATTACATCCTTCATTCCCTACCTTTCTACTCCTCCTACAACCCATCTAACTAGGGTCTCATTTACTAGCCAAACAAGCTCCTTCCAGACGTCCCTAAATCTTCAGAACCTCCACTCTCCTACCCAAGTACTCGTACCAACCAAGACTGCACAAGACTGCGGCGCGGCGATTCTAACATCAAAGTTTACTTATTAATCGGAGAAAACCTCATGTGGGTTGTGCGCCGTCGTCTGGCTTCCCGTAATACATCACAAACATCATCCGAATTTCCACAACCACCGCGGAAAACCGCCACTCGTAACAAATCCGCACTCGTACACCCTAGCTAGATAAATCTAGGCGCACAACAACTGATCTAACTTTATGTGAATCAACCTAGACAGAGAGAGTGGTTGCGATCCCCGTCGCCTGAGATCCTACTGAATAAATCCAGGATTCAATCGCTTCCTACGTGGGTGCACTTCGGTGAATTCCAGATTCGTATCGCTGACAGGTAGCCTGATCTAAATTTTGCAAAATTTCAACTTTTCACAGTCACAGTCGCGCATGTGTTATTTACGAGGAAAATATTCCGGTTCCATGAGACAAGATGAGCAGAGTCGAGTGAAATGGAATTGGGCGGCGAGGAAGTACGCCCGCACCATGTCCGGAATTTTAATTGTGACAAGTTTAATTACCAGAACAAAACAGACGCAGACGCAAACGAGGATCTCGTTTGGCGAGCCACAGCCAGCGGCGACACTTTACAGCAAACTATTTTTAGACAAATTCATGAATTCATTTCAACTTTTTTGAAATTTGAGATGAGAAAAATATTGTTTCTTCTTATTATATATATAAATATTTCTTTCAATTATTATTTAAAATTTATAAATATATAAAAGGATAAAGAGTTGAACGGAAAGAATGAGTGAATGAAGAACTGAATGTACGCGAGGTGTTAATACTGCTCCGGAGCAGTCCATGGAGGGGCACTAAGTGGAGATACTTGCTAAAGGTAGCAGTAGTTATTAATCTTTCTGAATCTGGCCATGCCAGAATCACTTTTATAATGATTTAAAAACTGAACGAAAATAAACGAAATTAATGAGTGAATAAAGAACTGACTATACGCGTCGCGTAGGTTGTGCTCCAGAGCGGTCCGTGGAGGGGCAGCAGCTAAGGGTAGATGGCATTATGAGTATCATATGTATAAGTAGCAATACTTTCAATTGATGCGTTGACATCCATATTTTCAATATTAAAAAGTTAGATTCTTTTATAACTTATAATACTTTGTAAACGAGTAATTTAAAAATAAGAAATTGTGAAATGATCGATAGCGTAATATCTGCTATCAAATATTGTTGAAGAGAAATTATGTCTAACTTTTGAATGGTGATAAACGTAAAGTAAAAAATAATTTCTGAAATTTTACGAAAAAAGTCAGACGAAAGTCTATCGTGATTACACAACTTTAGCCATTTTCACACGTAATTTCCCATAATTTAAGCACCAGTGAAAATTCCTCGCAATATTTTATTCCAGATTTGCAATATTAAGAATGTAAAAAGCGTAAAAATGGCGCGAAAAGAAGCTAGGCCAAGAAAGAAGCAATCTTTGCAAAAAATTGTAGCATTGTGGAAGAGGAGTAAAAGTGGGTCGGACGGCAACCCACTTAAGGGTATTACGCGCTGGAACCGATTTCCATCTACTTTCGCGCGATGCTGTGGTGGTGGTGGTACACACGCGCGCGTCATCTTGTGCGGGGAGCGTAATTGCACATGCCACATGCAATTTTTCAACATTACCTTATGGCTTTCCAAAGTCGAGATGGCAGATTCGCTCTACGCTCGCTCATAACTCACAGCGCCCAGCAGGATATGTGTTGGCTTGTGTATGTATTTGTAAATGAGTGTCTGTGTTTATGTATGTGCATGTGTGTGGGCGAAGGTTTTCGGCGGGAGGTTTTTGCTAAGGAGTATGAGGCACACAACGGAATAGAAGAGAATAGACTTGTGCCACTTGTGAGAGCTACCGAAGCCGTTGATAGGCAACCAGAAGACCGCAGGAACAAAGCACTACCCGCTCCGTAACGAAGCAAAACAGCGAGTTTCGCACCATGCTGTGCGCGAGCGTTATTAATTTGACGGCGTTAATTTTTACCAGGTTAGGTCCACCCTCCGCCGAAATCGCCCGGAGTGAAGATGAAGGATTGGATCTCACGCTGTGCCCGGGGGGCGATTTGTAATGGCCTTTGCAAACCACGAATTACGATAATTGCCTTCGAGCTTTGTGGCTTTGCTTTATTTCGTGTTTTTATTTTCGTTCCGACTTGACTTTGAGGAATGTTTTCATTAATCTTTTGTGGAACTGAATTAATTTTACATTTACACTTCTATTTTTGGGGTGTTGAAACGAAAATATAGGTCGTATATGATTTTAATCAAAATTTGGATCATGGCAAAACCATTAGGAGACATCTCTTTACTCACAATACATCCATTTCATAAAAAGAAGGAAATACTTATGAAACTACTAATAGATGGCGTTGTGAGCGTTTTCTGAAATTATCTGTACCGATAAGTAAGCTTCTTTTATGATGATTCAAAATCGGAAACGATAAACAGATATAATAAGGGAATGACTTGATGAATACGACATGTTGGTATTAATCCAGAGCGATCCCTGGAGGGGCAGCAAATTGAGGTAATTGGCCTAGGAGCGAGCGCTGGTATTTTGCACTCCATATATAGGAGCTTATGCGCTCTTAAATATACCCAAAAAATTATCGTAAAATTCATGATAAAGAGATGCACAATGTGTAATTATAGGCGCATACGCGACCCAACGACGATTTGAGATGCGTATGCGTATCGCGTATCTACTCTCCGGCATGTTGACACAGCTCCAGAGCGGTACCTGGTGGGGCAGCAAGTGCATGGTCTAGTAGCACCCAATTGCAGCGTTCCCTGTTCCTTAGTTCTCACCCTGATTGATATTATTGTGTTTTTATATAAATAAATGAATATCACTGATAAATAATTTACAAAGATGATTAGAAAACAAGCTCAATGAACCGAAAACCAACTGAAAATGAATTTTATAAACTTATTATTCAATTTAGACGTAAATTACCAGCGTTGAATCTCCAGGAAACAGTCCTTAATTCCTTGAAAAGTATATCGTTCCCCACGACCTTACGTACAAAACGCCATCCGCCGGATTTGATCTTAATTAACGCAGGAAACGCGTCAAGCAGGAATTAAGCAAACGCTCCCAACGCGGCCATCGCCGAACGAAAACGTGCGGGTCGCAACACTCCTTTCCTCTGCACCCTACCAAACAACTCCCAAAACCCGAAGGAAGGTCGAGCTGTTCATTTGTTCATTGTAATTGAATTTTCTCCGAAGCCGCCCAAATGGACCAAACTCAGTGAGATCGGGAGGACGTGTGGAAACGCCTCAGGACGACGCGTCGGCGTTGGTTGTATCGTCGTTTGTATCAAATATGACCGCCGCCCGCGCCGGCCCTTAGAAAACTATGCGCACTAAATGCTGATTAAACTTTCCGCCGACGGTCTAAGGCAACCACACGTAAAATTTAAATTAAATTGCGAATGGATTGTTTGATCGTCGACGTGTCGAAACCGGCGTGAGCATACAAAGCGATGGGCAAAGTGGCGCTCGATTGCATTTTGGCGGGAAACGTGCACAAAAAAATGAGCGCACGATAAAAACGAGCCGAGGCGAATTTTGAGTGTGTAGCAGAACAGAATGGCAATTCGCATCGCATCGCAAGTCCAATATAAATACGCTTTTGCGAAGAATTGGGGCTTTGAGGGGAGCAGGGAAAACGTCTTGCATCTTCCGGACGAGGCTTGATCAACAATCGGACGCATTGAGATTCCGGCGAGTGGGGTTTATTGCTTTGCTTATATGCACCTCCCTCCCTCATCGAATTCAATAAAGACAAACGATAAAGAGCGCAATGGATGCCCGAAATTCCACGACGAATACGAATGGTCCCTCTGGAAAGGGCACCGTGGAACTGCTCCAGCTCCCAGTTAACGTCCCTAGCTCCCTGAACATCTCCAACATCGTCGAACACCCTCAAAATGCGCAAGAACCCCCCTGGAACCCTCCTAAAACCTCCTGTAACCCCTCAGAACCTTATAGCATCAATATTATTCATTCTGTTTAGTCATACGTCTACGTATGTGTCTATAACCAAACACAAACATGTCCTGAGCGGATATGTGCGGGGCATCATTCACATATTCGCTCAGGACAAATGTGTATGCGCCTGTGACTACTAGCCAGACGATTTTTGCGTCGGTTCAACCCAGACTTCCATGTTCTATTTTATTTTCATTATTCCCACCCGTCTTCGAATCTGCCGAGACAAACATTCCCCGTTGGTCGACGTCGTCGCACCAGTTTCCTGCATTTTTCCTCCTCTGCTGCTGCTACTGCTGAGATGGCCAGAGCGAAATATTTTCGAAATTTTATTTTATTGCGTTTAAAATAGCGCCGTACTCGTCGTCGTCGTGTGATAGCAAACTTTCGCAATGTGCGGCGCGCCCTCTCGGACATACACAAATGGAAATATATTATGCTCGCGCCCAACAGAACGCTTGCGAGCGTTTACATCATCTACTTCTCGGTACAATAACCGTAAAATAAAAATTATTTTAATCATAAAGTTTGTGCGCAATAGTGCACGGTCCTCGCTCGTTCTACAATGCGATAACTGCACAGTTAGAAGCTTACTTTCCTTGTGATGACTGCGTTATTATTTAAACGTTAAACAAACTCGCATTTTAATCATAGTTGACATGTTAAATAATTTCATCTAAATTCATTTTATTTAGAGAAAAACTATAAAAAACTATTTATTAAAAAAAACTGGAATAAATCTTTATTTAATTAAATTTTGCATGTATTAAGGGGACAATGAAACACCCAAAGAACGATTCCTATCTACAGGTTTACTATTTACAAATTTACGATTTTATGTTTAAATGTATAATATTAAAGAAGTGAGAATTGGGGAATTGTGCCACAATAGAAGTATAACGTGGCGATCCTGGCAGAGGCGATCGACTGGCGCTGGTCGTCAGGGTTGAATGACGGACACGCAAATGAAGATGAACTCGCTACTGAAGATGGACTCGCTGCTTAATACTGCCGGTGACGGACTCTCAGACTGACTGATGGCGTATTCATGGTGTGGTTGCTGGTGTCGGACTCGCAGATGACGACAGCTTGGCTGCTGAAGATGGTCTCGCAGGTGATGACGGCAGCCGATGCCTGAATCTCGGATTGACTGACTGCCAAAGATGGAAGTGACGACATGACCATTCCTTTGTTCGTCACAGTGAAAACGCGAGAATCACGATTTCGCGGTGACGATTTCGACGCCTCAGCATTCGGGATGTTTACGTCTGGATGCCTAAGATTTCGGCGGATGTTGATGTTTGTATGTTCTTCGTGCGGGAACCGCAGTTAATCACCGCCACAAATGAATATTTGAAACTAATTAAATTTAGACCCTCTGACATCATTAAATATATGATTTTGTTGCAAATTTAGTAGTATTCTCAATAAATGATCATTAACCTGATCCAAGTACATTATTGACTAATCTTTTAAAATGAAATAAACATAACATGCTCTCACTACCTGGTATAATCACTAAAATGTCTTCTGAAATCGAGACTATCAAAAAGAAGCCGAGAACAAACAAGTAATGCAGATGGTTGTATTCAAAAGCGATTGTAATGTACCCGGCGTTACGTTTTTATCGGAAATAATGGCTTATGAGTGTGGAACGATTCCAAAATGCGGTTCGTTCGCGTAACCATTTCCCTATTCCGTTGCTCGTGGCTGAACTACGTTGTCGGTGTCTCTAACAACGTGGTAGTGACATAGCCCATGCCTTTGGTATTAGATGGGACGCGGCGATAAGAAGCTATTGAAATTCCTCGAAGAAAGGATTTCTGTGCCCTGCCGGCGTCGCTATTGTCGCAGCGCACTCGGCTGGCGAACGAGATGCTAAAATTCTCAAATTACGCTCGGAACTTTTTAAATTTCCAAATCCGTGCCGGCCGGCTGGCAATTTCGGACCGTTCCTTGCCACCATTACGAACAGCACCAAGGTTTTATAAACATGATTATCTAGCCCAACCTCATTCGATGTTAACTTAAATTAATCCATGGAAAGACTTAAACTGGTTAGTTATACGGGCATTTGGAACTGAGGCTATGTTATTACATGAGAAGTTAATGTTTAGAGTGTATAACTTCCATGTCTTCCTTCTTTAAAAGCTAGTATACTCTAACTTATTCTTAGCGAATGTATGGTTAGAATACATTCTCGGAAAGAGTATTAAATTGCCTTCCCAAAAATACTTAGTTTGCTGAAGTGTGATTTTTAAAATATGGATAAAATGACCTTAAATCTAAAAAAATGTTTATAACAATTTTCAAATTTCGTATATTTATTGTCATGTTTAATCCCTTAGGCGTACTGTAGAAATACATACCTCAAAGCAGAAAAAATAACTAGAACGACATTTTATTGCTTTTCCTAATCATGTCTTCCAATTTTTCTTAGGATAATCCAACAACTTATTACAAATAATTGAAATAGAAAACAACAAAAATTGATTATAATAAAACTAGCTACAGGAAATAATTTGATTACTTCTATATTTAAAGCTCTTCTAAGCACGCTTTAAGTAAACATTCAAATTTGATTAAAACATCATCAGAAAGAGAACTTAATTGGCTTCTTCAGATATCCTCTAGGAGAGTATTATATTATTTATATATGGTATAATAGCTGATTAAATACGATAAAAAAGACATTGAGACATTGGATAAAAAAGTGGAAAAAAAGTTTTCTGAATTTAACACACTCTAAACCACATTTCCGAAAAAATTATTACAAGCTTTACATCACAATAAAAATTATTTCATTGGCTTCCAGCCAGTGTTTTTACAATTTTAATGTGATATATACAAACTAAATTATAACTTATTATATACTATCTTGAAAATTAGAACAATCAAATAGGGCAAATAGAAAATTACATGACTATTCAGATTTGTTTATCCTAATTATATAAAAGAATACTTTACCGCTGCAAATTCAACTAAACAGACAATTTAATAACCTTTCTAAATATGTATTCCAGGATTCTAAATGTTAATTCTAAAATTAATTATGAGTAATTTAACTAGAAAGAAACATAAATTTTAAAATATAGCTAAAGTGTCTCAAATGTTTGTCTTACATTGAAATACATTTAAATACTCATTAAATTTAGTT
>WSZQ02091130.1:3206-13563 GCA_019419845.2 Weissflogia rhopalogaster | reverse complement strand
TTTTGGCGTTACCTTTACCTTACGTTGCTGAGAGGTTTTACGTAGTTCAAAGGTGTGAGCGTTTTCTCACACGGGGGATATCTAAGGGACTCGTTTGCTTTACTTCATCGTGCTCGACATGCTGCGGTGTTTACCGGGGATAATTACAAATGGTACTCACTACCTGATGGCGGACATCTCTGGAAGGTATGAAGACGACACAGAGATTCGGCGACTGGGGACGGTGGACAAGTTCGGTTGACTTACTGGCTGTAGAGCTGGCGGTGAGCTGAGCTAGCTAGACTGGGGGTGGCTATGGTGGTGGTGTATTCACGAACTCACAGATAGTTTGAACGTATAAAAGTATATTGATTTATCAACAGAACTATAAGTACACTTATAAGTCTCTTTACAAAACAAATAATTAAAAATAAAGATTGAAGTTAAAGAGCGCGTGACAGGACCGTACGGGGTGACTACCACGAGTGACAGTATCGACGACTGATTTGCAACTGCTTAACAACGACGAGCTACTACTCAAGCAGCTACCCAACAACTACTTATCTTCTTACTGCCCCTCGGTCATTTTAATATATTAGGATTTCTGCCTACGCGGTGATGTATTTCTCACCATCTGCATGGCGCGTGGTACCACTTGGTTTTCCAAGCATTGCTTAAGTCACGTACGCACTTGTGTTTTCCGTTACTTGTTTGTTCGTTACTCTTATCGTGTGGTGCACACATTTCGCCCGCGCGCTTTGCTTATCGATACGTCTCTTCATCATACGCCTCCTAGAATTATTTCTGTTCCCAAAAATTACATCTAATCTACACAAAACATGCCTTGCGACTAAACTTTCCAAAAGTGGTTTTCCTGTTTTTTTTTCGCTTTTTGCGTTCGCGACAGCACCCTCCTGGTCAGACCTGGAATATCAGGGTGTGTTCCTGTGGCGATATAATGAGTACCCCTTTTTCCTCCATTTCTTCCTCTCCCATCTTTTCAATAAACAAGCTCATGATATAATTATTCATTATGTGCTATGTGTCCTCACTTTTCACCAAAAAATCTACCACTTAAATTGTGACTTCCGTGTTTATCTGTTTTTCTGCTATACTCCTATAGTGGCATCATTCTCTGTTCGCAAAGAAGGTTGCTCTGCTGAATCGGACTCACCACATTATATGCACACTCGTGTAGTTCGTTTGCCTATTTGGTAGAAATATTCCCCGAAACAGCTCACCGCTCAAGAATTGAGTTATCCAACTATTTGATTCTCTATACCTGTTCTACCGAGAAACTATTTGACGTGTATATGTTTGGTTTTGTTTGGAAGAAGTTTGTGGTCAATGCGTTCCAGGCTGATAGTAAAATACAACTTAGTTTATAGACATTTTAATACAAAATGCTAAAACAGATCCGAATATTTTATATCCTGTAAATTTTAAATTAAATTAAAGAATTACTTATAACATCCAAACTCTTGATGGAATATAACAGTGTATCATATTTTCAGAAAGGCTTTTAAATAAGTTTTAATTTCATATTATATATTTTAATTATATATGTTATATTGAAGTTGGCAATTTTCAATAATTTTTCGTAACTCATTCACACAACTATTATCAGACAGTCTTGTTATGAACGACCCCAGACTAGCTAGCATTGACATATCAAAGAAGAACATGTAATCATTTTGCAAAATTAATGAATTTACAAAAGTAATTAATTAATTGAAATTAAATTTAACAGGGAAAGAGAAAATTTGAAGCTCCCGGCCGGGTTTGAACCATGTCAATGCTAGCTAGTCTGGTGTTGTTCAAAACAAGACTGTATGATAGTAGTTGTGTGAATGAGTTAGGAAAAATTATTACTATTTTAATTATGTTATAAATATAATACATTTTAACCGTCCGAAGTAGCTACATAAAACTAAGCATTGCACTAAAAAGTTTAAGAAAATTGAATTATTAACTATGTTACCAATCAAGACATACCTTTTAAAATAGTATCACTTTATAGGTCCTTAAGCTTAAGTTCAACTAAAGTTCAACTTACAAAATGCATGTCTAAAAAATAACACTTCCCTAAAACTTACATTTTTCGCATGAAACGTAAAATTTTACTATTGTCGGGTTATATTAACTTAATGAAAACATAAATTCTGCAAGCACTTTTAGTGCTGTTTTACCAGAGTACAACTGATAGCAGCAACTATGAAACTCCATAAAAATATAAATCAACTTTTTATCTCCCGCCAGCGAAGCAAAATTCACCGCACAAACATAACTTCCCCTCGACGGCGGCGGGGTCGCGAAAAATCCGCATCCTTGCCCTCGCCCACACGAGGTAAACAAATAATGAAATAACATCCGTCCCGCGCCACGTATCAACCGAAAAACGGGCGAAAAACGCGGAAAGCAAATTGCGAAATCGGAGCGAACTCTTTCCTTTCCCAATGACTTGTGATTTGTTCGCTACTCGCGAAAAACAGCCCTGTAAATCGACGCTGAAGATCATAAATACGCGCGAAGATAATGGCATTACGAAGTCATGAGGGAAATATCTGTTTATACGTTTATCTAAAAAGATTTGCTAAATTCGCGGGACAAATATTTTTACACGAAAAACAAATGGAATCTCAGTCGACATAAATCCACATCAAGGAATATACAAAAAACGAGACAAAAAACTATGAAGTTTTGAAACTTTCACAGCTGTAGGACGGATAAAGTTAACATAAGAAAAGACAGTATAGAAAATGCTTATTTATCTTTGTCTATCTTGTACAAGTCGCGAAAATTGTGATATATTCGAGTTGGGGTACGATTTATTCGCATCGCTGAATGCGCGTGTTGTCAGGGAGGTTCATGAACGTTTTTGGCGCAAACGCGTCGCCTGCGCCTGGGTGTAAATCGAATAAAACGTGTATTTCACGCTACATTAATTCATAAACTTGTTTATACGCTCGTTCGGGGATTAATTCAGTGGACTACTGAAAGAAATTATGCGCTATGCTGGATTTGAGTGCGATTTATACATTTTTACGTTAAGTGGATTTCAATGCAGACATTTGTAATTCTCTTTCATCCGCGTTTCACTTCATTTGGACCAGATTTGTTTTCGAGTGTATTCGCGTGCATTTATCTCGTGTTCAAGATTTAATCTCATAATATTTTGTATGATTTATTTATGACTTTTGAAGTGTACTTAGGATTAGGTAATGTTCATGCATTTTTTAATATGTTTACACCATTTGAAAGCAGCTTTAATACTCCTTAAAATGATGTTATAATACATATTTTATTACGTTGATAACAGTAATTAAATATATAAAAGTATAAAAATGAAATCTTGTTTGAGGTAGCGTTTGATGTATACTTTTGATTAGTTAATAAAAATATTTTTATTATTGAAGCACAAACAAGCTGTTTAAAATAATAAAATAAACAGAATCCTGTTACGGATTTATAACTTTGAAGGGTAGTTATGATAAGATGATAGTAATATATTTTTAATATCTTTATATCACGTAAATGCTGATTTGACATTCGAAAAATTGTTGTAGTGTTCATTATTGCAGCAGTCTTATAACCTTTCATAACCGTAATTAAACAAATTATATAAAATAGTAAAGAGCGAAATCATAATTGCTGAAGTGTACCTATGATAAGGTAATATTAATAGATTCAGAACATATTTATAGTATTTGGAAACGGATTTAATGCTCTTTAAATTAATGTTGAAATTATTAGAATTTGTTTACAGCTATAATGAAACGAGCAATATGAAATTGTAAATAATCACAAACTTTGTGAGATTTATATTTATTAATGTGTAAACCTATTCATCAATTTAAAGCTATTTTATACTCTTGAACGTACTTATGTTAATGCAATGTCAAGATATTTTTAAAATCTCTGACATTTTCTCTCTGATATCTCTCATTTAAAAGGTATTATAATGCACTTTCCAATAATGTCATGTTTATTATTATAAAATTCGTTAATAGTCAGGACTTAAGTCGTACTTAATCTCGCCACACTGTTTATCCAATATAGGAATTCCTTCCCATTTCAAATTCCCTTCACAACCCTTACTCGATTTTCTATATTGAAAAATAGTATTTTTAAAGATTCTGTATATTTCTTGTAAAGAATTATTATATTTTTTGTATACCATTATTATATATATTAGCATTACATAACCTACGAGCGTTCATATCCCTACTGGTGAATGGTGAATTGCAAGTTTGGGGCTTGAAATATCAGCAAATTTATCTACTTAATATATCTAACAAGTATATGAAGTTAGATGCAAAGAATATATACATATATACAAAAGGAAATATGCAACCAAATATACACTAAACCACAGAAAACTTCATAAAATATACGAAAATAATAAACTCTTAATTTTTGTGTTCTTTTAAACATTATTTCTCAATCACAAAGATATATCATGATAATATTCAACCAAATGTTTATAAAACTTTATAATAACCTCCTAAAATGTATAAAAATGATCATGATACCTCTTGCTACGATAATTTTACCTTTAACGCGTTTCTGCCCGTTTATTTATCATCCCTGATCATTTTGATACCTATTTGTATGTAATTTATAAAGGCTGGTATTTGACTTACTCGTGAGAAATGAGTAGCATTCTATACGCCTTGACAATTTACTATTCGATTAACAGGAAAATGGCAAAGCAACATAGGAGATGTTGCATAGTTTTCTCTTATATAAAAGATTGCCAATTTAATTAGACTTGCTTAAAACTATAAATATATTCAAATATATCGCGTTTTTTTAGTATACCGAGTATCCACTGCTATGTTATTCCATGTAATTAGTCATATTATAGGCCAATACTATTGATAAGCAGAAGAAATATTAATTTGAACATGCATCCCCACCGAGAATCGATCTAGGGACCCTGCGCATAGCAGGACAATATAATACAGTAATACATTAAAATGTAAAATAAATGAATATAAAAAGTAAATATGTCACCAAATCTACAGGAAACCTCCGAAAACCTCAGGAAATATCGAAAAATAAACTTCTGACGTCTCGTAAACATATTAATCGCATTTTTATAGCATTGTCTAATATATTATCGGTTATATCGGCTTATTTTAAGGTCAATCTGCTAATTAGAATTAATAAATTCAAACAAACTTACCACTTACAAACAAAATTATCCCTTGTGTGTGACAAGAAATAGTTTCACCAACCGTCAATATTTAGGAATTCTTAAATTGGTGTTCATTTAAAAATTATTTCTCAATTACAAAGATATTACATGATAATATGCACCCATATATAACTAAAACTTTATTCCTTCTAAAATTATAAAAATGCTCATGATTCCTCTTGCAATGATAGTTTCACCTGTATCAGGACAAGAAGCGTCAAAGATGCCAACTTAAGTAGGCAGACACGCAACAGATACGCATGCACAACTTGGCAATAAGCAATGTAGGCAATAAGCCTACATTTCTAAGTGCAAAATGTCCCTAGCAGCGATATTATGACACTTATGTCACTTGAAGTCTAATTAAATGATTATAATATCGATATGTTCATGATTGCACCATTACCACAATAAATAACTACATAAAAGCTATATAAAAATATTAAAATCTTTATCTTTTCAAGTTATATTTGTTCCTGAAAATTTCGACAAAACATTAATATATGTCGGCGAAAAGACCTTAAAGGTCGATAGCCATTAAAATATATTTATTATTATTAATATATTCAATCAGTGCGTGGCATAATTTTTAACAAAATTTAAACATCAATAAAATAATATAATTTCTAGTACATAAAATTAACAAAACTTTAATTAAAACCTAAAATTGATATCAATATACTTAAATTAGTTTAAAGCCAAAAGCGTACATTAATTTAATCTATGGATTATTAATTTTTCAATCATAATATTCCGACATAATAACATTATATCATAATTTAGAGGTTATTTAATCAGCTTTGAAACAATAACCATTTCGCTAAAATCATTCTCCCGTATTATATATACTTGTCTATTAAAATTATGAACTCATTTTGATATTATCGCGTCTAGCGTATTAAAATAAGCCGAAATCCTAAAATAAACGCTCTAATAATTAATACCTTGATTAAACTGGTTTATTTTTAATTAACTAATTCTAGCATAAATCCCAGCTGATGCAAACTTTTCAAATTAGCCCAGGACTGAATTAATTAAACACGTGCGCCGCGTCATGGTGCATTGTGCACAGTACAAATGTTCGACTAAATTCTCATCAAACCTCGATTTTGACGATTATCTAATCACGCGGTTGCATCATAATTGCGCAGTAACTCGTTTTCTGCAGTGTAATGACCACAATCGCTCACAATGCTCCTCGAATTGTGCGTCTACTTCCGGTCGATTCACCCTGCCTTCGAATTCCTATTTGTGGCTGCGCATCGAGCGCATTATGCTTAATTAATTGGTCTGGGGTATTGATTATTCTGTTAATTACTGAATATTAATCAGTTGTTTTAGGTTTATTTTAGGTATATTCTATAGAAATTCGATTGAAATTACAACGGTTTGCATGTAGTGAATTTTAGTATCACATTTTGGAATGAAATCGAATGTTTGCAATATTATATATTTGAGAATATTCAGTATTCATGATTTATACACGAATATTGAATATTATCAAAGGACTTCATTTCAATATATGTGGTGGAATATATACAACCTAATTCACTAGAAGTAGAAGTATTTGAAAATAATTTGCTGAGATAATTCACTCTCGTCATATATAATATTTTTGCCTAATCATGTGATATATATATAGCGTTCATATCCATACTGGTAGAATACGTAGATCTAGACAAGGTTATACTGAAATGTGTTCATAGTGCCACATAGCAGCGTGCGCCATTGCATCTGCGCCTATTTATGCCTTTCCGCGTTGATAAAGTTTAAATTTTGGCATGTAACACACCGATACCAGGAAACTACATCTACTCATTATTATTTCCACTCATAATAGTTGAAAAGTATGGTGAATTGCAAGTTTTACTGTAAATGTAAAATAAATGAATATAAAAAGTAAATATGCCTCCAAATCTACAGTAAACCTCCGAAAATCGCAGGAAATATAGAAAAATAAACTTCCGACGTCTCGTAAACATAGTAATCGCATTTTTATAGAATTACCTAATATATTATCGGATATATCTCCTCATTTTGAGGTCAATCTGCTAATTAGAATTAATAAATACAAGCAAACTTACCACTTACAAACAAAATTATCCCTTGTGTGTGACAAGAAATGGTTTCACTAAACATCAATATTTAGGTACTCTTAATTGGGTGTTCATTTAGACATTATTTCTTAAATACAAAGATATAACAGGATAATATGCATACCATAATATGCATCCATATGTACCTAAAACTTTATTTCTTCTAAAATGAATAAAAATGATAATGATTTGTCTTGCAACGATAATTTCACCCTTAACAGATTTCCTGTCGGGTAATATATCATCCCTAATCATTTTGATAACTATTTGTCATATTTGTGAGAAACGCGTATCATTCCATATTCGTTCAAAAATATACTATTTTATTAAGATTCACAAAGAAAAGCAATACAGAAGATATTGCATTGTTTTCATTTGTTTTACACGTTTGACGCATTGATTTCTTCACACTAACATGTTTCTGCAAAAGATTGCCTTTCGAATTTCACATGCTTAGTTTTAGAGCTAGAAATATAATAGGACAACAAAAACTATACGAAAATAATATTCTGACGTCTCGTAAATATAATAATTGCATCCCAATAGATATTTCTACTTGATTATCTATCATATCTGCTCATTTTGAGACTTTGAGAGTGTCTATAAAAGTTTAAATCAATAAATACAAACAAACGGATTGGTGTAAAACATCATTATTATTACTGTATGACATGAAATAGTTTCACTAATAGTCAATATTTAGAAATTCTTAATTTGGTATACATTTAATCATTATTTATCAATTACTAAGAAATAACATGATAATATGCAACCACATATACCTATACATATACCCTGTCCGAATTTATCATCCCTGACCATTTAGTTACCTATAGATCATCTTCATGAGAAATGGGTATCATTCCATGTTTGTTGAATATAATACTATTCTATTAAGGGACAGAAAGTAAAATAACTCAGGAGATATTGCATTGTTTTCATTTGTTTTACACGTTTGACTCATTGATTTCTTCACATTAACATGTTTCTACAAAGGATTGCCTTTCGAATTTCACATGCCTATGGTTAGAGCTAGAAATATAATAGGATATATCGAGTTAATTCCATTACATGCAAAGAAAATGTTTATAAAATGAAGATATGCAACCAAATATACACTAAACCTCCGAAAACCTCAAAAAATATAAAACTGTATAATTACATCCTGAAAACTATAAAAATAATCGTGATAAGTCTTACAACGATAACGTCACTTTATACGTCTTTGTTGACCGATTATTTATCATTCCTGATCATTCTGATACGTATTTGTATGTTATTTATGGATCTACGAAAAATCACCGCGGTAAAATCACCATGGTAAATTCACCGTGGTAAATTCGCCGCTAAGAAATATCACCGCTGGTAAAATCACCGCGAGTAAATTCACCGCTAGTAAAATCACCGCATGTAAACTCATCGCAGTCAATGCGAATGAATGACTGAATTGTCGGTTATAGTAAGATACTTACAAATAAAATAAAAATCTGAAAATGTAGGGACAGGAAAATAACGTAAAGAAGGACTGGAGCGCGTGACCAATACGGAATTATCAAACTCGCGGTGATTTTTCCCAGCGATGAATTTAGCCAGCGGTGATTTTACCGCGGTGAATTTACTGGCTCCCGTTATTTATAAATGTCTTCCTTGACTATACAAAATGTCGACTTGCAGTTGATTTCAGCTATTCATAGTCACACCAAGTGTGTGGCATGAATCTGATTCGAATGATATGAAATTTGTAACATACTATGAATGTATAGGCAATATAAAGAGTAAATTTATAATATGAATTGATTTGATTAGTTACTAATGTATGCGTTGAGTGAATTTCCGGATGGAATGGGGCGGTGAGTAAATGGATAGTGAGAGAACTACAATAAACAACCCGTGAGCGATAATTAGGCGAGAGTCGGCGTGGACATCTAACGCTCGACTGACCACACTGGCTTAACCTAAACCGAACATATTGCTAGCCGCTGCCTGGAAATTGCTAGTAATCACCTAGAGAGCATTTCTCGCTGTACCTCGGCGTCCGGTGCGGTCGATGTGGCGCACATTTTGGCCTGATGAAGTGATGAATTGTAGATCATTGAGCGGGAATCGACTATGCAAATTATTAATTCCATCCCGTACATAATCACGAAGTGTAATTCAGTGCTATTTGCTGGATTTTGAAGAATGAAATAACTAAGTCTGAAAATGATGAAATATTCTCTTATTAAATAATACCTAATAAAAACTATTGAAAATATTATCAAATAAACATTTGAAAGTATTTCTTTCTCATTCTTCATGAATACAGTAAAAGATTTCTCTCAAGAAATATATTATGAGATTTCAGAGTATAATACTCAGAAATCGCAGATTTACAACAATGATTGATTCGACGAAATGGCAGAACGCAAGGAAAATAACACTAAAATATCCAAAAGTAACGTGATGGATGAACTCCCCCGCGTTGGAAAACTATTACCATTGTGCAGATATCGCCCCGTCGTTGATCGTTGCCGGAGGCTCCGGTGTTGTTGGTGGAGGCGCCGGGCATGCGGTCGGCATATAATTGTGATGTATATGGCGGTGCGGCGCCTTCGAATACACGAAGGAAGCACTCGGTGGGCATAGGCCTTTGTGCTTGTTTTGTGCCCGAAAAACGACCGAGAACGAGCTGCAAATTGTGCGGCGCACCTTGTGCAAGCTGCCCGAACCCGCGATGAATGGGTAGGCGAGCCGCTATCGCCTCAAGAGATTTCCAAACACATTGAGTGGGTGGAAACCGGGCACGTTCGCGAACAATATGTGCGAACAATGTGTGCAGAATTTATTCCTAGTTTTCCAAAGGTTAAGCGAGGAAAATTTCGTTTCTGAAATACATATTTTTCGGCTCTTTTTCAATTTAGGTAGATGATATCTGAATTCAGGAATTCCTAATTTCAGCGCATTTCCAAATTTTCTGGGTTTTTGACAATGGTTAATAAATATTTTTGGAAAATCAACAATTGCGATGGATTGTGCGCAAAAACGTAAGTATGTATAGGCCTTCTGTTGACTGAAAAGTCCGTTCGTGTCAAGCCGCAAGCAA
>WSZQ02091119.1:0-13568 GCA_019419845.2 Weissflogia rhopalogaster | reverse complement strand
ATTACATAACAATAAATACGATCGCAAGTACTTCGTAACAGATTTCAAATTGCGAATCACGCAACTAATTCAATATTAAGAAAAACATAGCTTTGATTACAGAATTGCATAACGCATGGAACAATCAATTCCTCAATAGTGCCCATTGTAATTGATATAAAAAGGCGACTATTCTCAAATATGCAGCAAAACATTCTGAAGTCAGAGATATAAGAATATTTATAACGAGAATCAGGTATGTTCTTGTGCAGATATATTAAAAATACATGTTCATTCAAAACTGTCGCTAAAATGTGCAATATGCAGAATGAGTTGGTGCTTTAAATGTTTCAGTGACACAAAATAGTGCGTAATTATGTGTTATTTGTGTGGTATTTATTGTTATATTATTATTTGTTAAATATGTAATTTGAAAAAAAAAAATTCGCAGGCAAAACTCGAAGCCGCGAATCTCGGATCATAAAACAAGCACTCTAACGATTACACCACGTAAGCAACGTACCTGTTAAAGCAATATATACCATGTTCCATTTGTGGCAAACTTTGAAAATTATTTTTGAGCAAACGGATCAAAACGGCATAAAATGCCGTTAACACAAGTTATTTTTATATATGTACTACACGTACAAAAAGTTACATTCAATTTGGTGTTGGACAACTGGAACACTCTCCTTGTAAGTTCTTTTACCTAAAGGTTCTTCTTCTCATGCGTATTAGTCTGTTTTCGTAATTATTTCACTGTCTGTCTTTTTTCGTCACTTGATCCTTTTGGTCTTTGATGTTGTTGATACTGTTATAACAAAGTTTTCCCTTTGGGTTCAATTCCAAGTGTTCCATTCCGTTACCAATACGCTACGCATACCATCCCCGCTTCTATTATATATCATATTTTCGAAGGTCTTGAATAGGGTTTGAGAATAGGTTAACAACCTATCCCTAGTCAAAATAAATCAGCGCCCAAATAGATCGCGGGCGGCAGCATCCTATCACCCGCACGTCACATTTACCAATTTCGAGTCACCATTAGTTTATGGATGACCCATGATGGCCCACCCTCTTATCACCAAGAGGGTGGGTAAAACAAAGATCCCCTTTTTCAGTGGCATAAACGTTCCTTTATTGTCTAAGTTATAGTAAAGTTTGACCTGTACCCAAAAATGTTGTAGTCCAATGCTATAGATTAATGTTTCCCAACGTAGGGCGCCTGCCCCACTATGCAGTAACTTGAATGTTAAAAGGGCGTAAATTTGATTTTTAAGGAGACATATCCAAAAATTATCTCGGTTACATGGTCCCGACAGAAATTTGGCTTTTGGTCCGCACAGGGAGGACAAAAAGTCTTTTACTATACTTAACAATATAAGAATGTTTGAAAGGCGAAAATGGAACAGATTGGGAAACACTGCTAGAGATTGCAGAACGAGAGATCTGTAGTTTCGAATGTTTAAACCAGGAAGAAGATATGAACATTTAAAACATATGAATTACTTATTATGATCGATAAAATTTCGGCTTTTCAAAGAAACCATTCTAAAAGTGTAAACTAAACCTAACACAGTACGTTATATCCACTTTGAGGTTGAGAAACGCCATCAGCAAATTTGCTTAGATAGTCACCGACGCAGAAGTGCGATGCGACAAGCCGGATGTACGTCCCCGATATTTCAAACGCCACGAAGGAATATTTTCTTTCTCCCCAACAGCTGAGCCCCCAAGAAAAAGAAGAGAGAAAAAAAAAAAACAGCACTGTGGGAAACATCCTCAGCGTTTTCGGTTGTTGACTGTCCTCTTTCGAATCGGGGCGCGTCGCTTGAAAGCATTCTCGCGCCGTCAACATCACTCATATCAATGAGGGGGGAAATTGCGTGCCCGAATGCGACGTAAATCGAATTTCTTACCTTCACATACACCATTTCCGTCCAACAATCTCACCCAACACTGCATGAAACCAATTTTAAATTAGTTCCACCAAATAAAGACGCAAAGTGGCGCTGAACAGCGATAAAAGTTGTTCCCACCAACGCATTCGAAATTGTAAAAATCAATCTCGACTGAGATGGCTAAAAATAAACAGACCAACTCCCCGAGATCCCCGGGTGAAATAAATTAAACTCACCTCATGAATATTACAGCGTCAATCGACAATCATCTCGCCAGATTGCGCACGGCGCAATTATCTCACCGGCCGCCTTGCATAATTATAATTGTGAATGCATTAACGACATAGAATGACATTATTAATGGTGCGCCACCGCACTATGCAAATATTTCCCCGCGCGTAAATGAAAGCCATCAGTGCGCAATTATTGCCGCAGAATGTGCGCGCGGCGCCGTAAAAACAATCGTGCATCGAGGGGGCGATTGCGAAGAAATTGCGCGAGTGCGGTGTCAATGTCCCTCCCCACGCTCGACCTGAGGGACTGCAAATTACTGGCTTGGACGTACGAGGGTTCGAGGTGGAGGGACGTTTGCTGACAGCCGGAAGTCGCCGCATTCTCCGATGGTTGATGGGAAAAGGGGGACACAAAGCGGTTTGGAAGATTCCCGACCACTCAGGTAACTTCTACGACATGCGGTCGAGAGGTGGGTACGGAAGGAAGGATGAAGTATGTCGTAAATCAGGACCGGCTAGGAAACAAAGGTATCAAAGAGGAATATACACAACCAGGTACAATTTATAGAAAGCATATGTATTATTAGACACAACTTTCATTAGTTATAATATTGGTTCTAACCAATCAAATGAAAAACTGCCCCGGGAGTTTGAAGATGTATTCACGCTGAATCGATTGGTGCATGATTTATAATCCTAGCAATATGGGAAATATGAAAAAAAAAACCTAAAACTCCAATATTTTGGGAAAGACGTTGACTTTTTTTTACACGATATTTATCTTAATAATTATCCAACATCTTGGCATAAATGTATATATCAAAACAAACTATATTTAACGAGGAATCGATCCATACGAGCATGAGCATTCTATAACATGCATATTAGAAACTATTTTAGAACAAAGTTGAATTTCACGTTTTAGTTCCGCAATTTCCCGTTGAGTGGTACTAGACATGTCAAAAAAATATCATTATTGATAACTATCCATATATCGGCCTCAAAATTGCGATATTTTGACATGTCGATGACGTAACCGTCATCTGAGAAGAATTAGCAATTTTTCGTTCGCACATTTTAGGTTCCATATAATAAATTTGTAATCCATTGATATTTGTTGGAATCATAAAATTAAGATCAACATCGATTTTTCGCTAGTATTGTAATTATAATACTACTACTTTTATATATTATTGCATGTATTATCTGGTGGAAACACTGAGATCTATATATGTATTATTTTTAATATTAGTTTAAATATTGATTTTCGTCATTATCATAAGATTGACAATAACAAAATAACACGGATACAGGTTATGAACACTGCTGTAGCCGGAGTATGAGTCCGAGATTCCATGTGAATTACTGATCACTGCAGATTCTTAAGAACTGTAATTAGTCCTGAAACCCATATACAGATGGCGCTCATATGGAATTTCGATTTGATCCATATTGATAATATCGATATTTCCCAGACGATATTTCGGTATATCGAAAACTTTGAAATATCAAATTCATGTCCTCTTAATATGCAAGTTGAAGATTGGTCAATCCTCTTTAAGAACTTAAAAGTGCCCCTACCATACCGATGTTACTTTACTCGGCCCTTCAATATCATTTCAAAAAATATAAACGTCCGTTTTAAACCATTTATTAAAGTTTAAGAACTGAAAAATATAAAATCCCAAAAATTTCGGAATATATGTGTATACCTTCTAATTCATGGAGAAATAAACCCCCAAAGAAAAGAGGAAGTGATAAACGAACCACCTGTGCGCTGTGCGCCTTACTTCTCTCTGCCTTTCTCCCTGCAGACAACTTACAACCCTGAACCATACTCATTCACTGATGAGTAGACCTATTCAACAACTTCCTTTTTCCTCTGTCTCCTAACCTAACTGCATTCAAACCACAAACGCTGTCATTCAAACGAAAAACATGCACACTTCTCGCAGGTTACCCTCGAATAATAGATGGATAAACGTGCAAAAAAATACATTGTTAGAGATAATAAACATATATGATACTGATAAGAAATGATTATCAGTGAATATTTATGGTAATTGTTTACTAATTGCAAATTATATCACAATCGTGTGTAAAAATGAGACAGTTAAATGCAAATAGAACACGGCGAGAAATACTTGTTGATGTTTGTTTTCCTGCGCTCACGTGCGTCTATTTACATGCATACTCACCGGATATGATTCCGTCCATTTGCAGGAGAGCGGCCTCCAGCAGCTTGCTCGCCTCCGTCTGCGGTGTGCTCGGCCCCATCGACTCCGACTTGCCCATGACGATGTTGATGATGCTGAATATCTCACGTCAGCTGCAACTGCACGCGATGTGCAAGTACACACACACACAATAGCGACGCGACGCGACGGGTGAACCACTGACGATTCGATTGTTTATTGGAAATCCAACGAGATTGTCAAGTGCAAATGTACGCACAATGGCACCACGAACGAAGCGCGTTTGCCCGTCGCACGCGCGCAGAATGCAACGGTGCCGGACGCGAAGAATTATGCACGCCGAAGTGAAAGTTTATTATTACGCGAACGCCGCGCACTCGTCGCGCACGCACACAACCAACAAGCGCAGGCAACGCGCGTCGTGGAGTTACGATGCGTAAACACACGCGACTCGGTCGTATACAAAACATGCAGAACTCACACTCTTGCAAACACTCGCTGGACAATTCATAGAGCGAAGTCGCAACTGATTGCAGGCGTTCCATTCGTCGCACATGGTGGCATTGTAACATGTACACTGTTGATTGTTATTCTCATGAAAACCGGGTTTATCTTTTGATACTTAAAGTGCCATCTATATATGAATGGATGAACTCTATTGAATTATACAATGAGTTCTATAGTTTATTTAATGTTAATAATGATGGAATTACAGTATATGCAACCCAAATATCAAAATAACAACGCATACGACGACGTCCGATGACAGCCGAAGACGTCCTACGTCATTTGTCAACACGAACATCGTCGAGGGTTGCCGATGTTCAAATTCAAACCTCAAGGTTTTTTCGGAGAACTTATTGTTGTTCAAATGTAGTAACGAATGCAGTTAAAAAGAGATACTTAGAGTTACTAGTTTACTCCAAGCCAAGGCCGATATTTGCACATTTCTTTTCATTTTAATAATTACCCTCTATAAATGATATTTCCAAGGTTTTGAAACATCATAGTCCAGTCACATTCGTTCAGTAGATTTCAATCAATTTCGACTTGACGATTCACACAGAATCGTTTTTTTCTTACAGTAATCCAATATTTCCCAGTCGTAAAACCTTCTTGCTTTGCACAGATACTTTTCTTGGAATATTTGCTATCACATTCGCACATTTTCTCCACTAATGAGAACGTGGTAATAACAGCCCTTACCGTCCTAAATTTCGGTATAAACCACACTAGTTTTCTTCATCTCGTTAAATCCACTTGGTTCTTCGGCTTAATTACCTGTGTTATTCGCGATAATATTTACTCTTCCAAATACTCTCCATTCATTATAAAAATATGTGAACTTTCTATTTGCGATGCCTTAAAATGTGTTGAGATGCCATGTGTAATGTGAGTACAAAGTCATAAATATATCAACGACATATATTTGTGACAGCAATGCGCATTTCGATTGCAAGGCAATCATCTTCAGGCACTGGTGCCTCCAACGGAGGTAACGTTGGTGGCACCTATATACCAAAAATATTTATAAAACTTGGTACAGTATGGAAGGGGGTGGGGGGGTATCGGGGCCTGCCTTTTTCTCGGAACAGGTGAATGGCTTCGCATGTTAATAGCTGTTTGAACTTTCCAACTGGCCTGACGGCTAGCTTATCACCGGAAATTGTATGACGTAGTGAAATATGTGTAATATATCAACGATACTTCAGATTGGTCCCGTCCCGACGCCGACAGGTGGGTACCGCCAAAATCCAAAGCCGAAGTGTGCTCGCTAAGTAAACGCATCGAGCTTCGAAATTAGAATCCCCTAACACGCACATCGCGGACAACGGGTAGTTGTCGGCACGGAAATCTTTAATTATAACTTGTCGTTTTACACCAATGCTTGGACCCGCGTCATCAACCAGGGCCGCCGACGTTGGTTCGCGACAACTAGCTTAGTTCGATCATTTTAATAAAAACCGATATTTTTATAAAACTTATCTTCATATAAAACAATCACCACAATCTCACAGTATGCACTATCGACTAGCTATGGCTAACGAAAAAACGATTGATTTTTAAGGATGCCATCGCCTCTATGTTGGTGGGCTTTGCAACGCTTACGATCTTCGTTTAGTAAAGTGAAACCCCCTGTAAGAAGCAGTGGAGTTTAGTAATATGTAACGTATTCAGCCAAATATACACACTATAAGTAATAATCACAATCTTCAGCTCCATCTATCTTTAATATCTCCATCTATAATTTACAAGACTTTGTTTCCTACAGAAAGTGTTTTTCAATGCCATCAAGTTTATATAAATGTTAATTCATCGTAATTATTTACTTTTATTTCTGGTAATATAAAAAAATGGTAATTGGAAAAAGATGGAAATTTTGCAACAAAATGCCATAAAAACGGTTATAAAATGCCACTTTGGTCTCAATTCTGAAGTTCAATGTCCATTATGTCATTATAGATAATTATAGTGGATATTAGTAGAATTCTTCGAAGGTAGTCTGAAATTTGTTTTTTTTTTACGTCCCAGTTCGAAAGTTAACAATGCACACACACTGATTGCGCGTGGCGGTACGATGCAAACGCGCCGCTGGTGTCGGACGCACGAGCAACGCGCATCGTAGCTGAACGTTGCAATCGGGGGGCGCCTGCGTTTTCATCTCTCTCGAACCGTGCCCGACGGAGTCGCAACAAGGAGCGCAGCGTTCAGGGTCAGGTCAGTCCACAGACGACGACGACGCATTCGCCGGCGAAGAACGCCAGCCAACCACGCACCGACGAGTTGTCCACGTCGAATGTACATCAGCACGTAGTCGGCAGACTCATTTTTGGAGGCGCCACACACACTCCCGGATACTTATAGTTACGTGTGAAAACAACGTTGCAAACACCCAGAAGCTCCCTCGCGGTCGCGTCTTGCCTGCAGCGAATGTAAGATTGGACGATTTTTTTTTTGCTCCCTTCACAACACACAAGTATCAGTCCGAAGTCGCGACTGTAATATGGCCGAAACTATCGAGAAGCCACCCGTCGTCGAGGAGGTTGAATCCGCCGACGGTTTCCTGGCCGCCATCGTCGAGGAAATCATCACCAGCCCACTCCATCTCATGCTGGTCGTACTGATTGTCTTCCTCATCTATAAAATCATGCGCAACAAGAACCCAGCAACGACGTACACGCCGCCAGAGCCCCAACTACCCAAACTGCGCAAGGACTTCACCCTACAGGAGCTGAAAGCATACGATGGAACCCAACCTGACGGTCGTATTCTCGTCGCTGTCAACGGTATTGTCTTCGATGTCACCAAAGGCAAACGCTTCTATGGCCCCGGTATGTAGCATCATTTAGAAACTCCTGCCAAACTCAACGAAAGTACCTTCTAGGAGGTCCTTATGCACCTTTCGGTGGCACGGATGCCAGTCGAGGATTGGCCACATTCTCTGTGTCAGCCGCCACCGAAGAATTCGATGACCTCAGTGACTTGTCGGCGATGGAAATGGATAGCGTTCGAGAATGGGAGGCACAATTCAAAGGTAAATTAGTTTCACTTACTTTTAACTCTACATAACCTACATGCTAATTGGAACATGGAGAATTGTTTTCCTCAAAGTTGTATGTAATTTAAGCTCTTATTGTATGTTGATTGAGTGGCATACTACTATACGTAGCAACGTTTTCGTTGCATGACATTGCTAAAAATATTATAACCTTAACCAATGCTCACTTTCCTACAGCTAATAATAGCAATGAGCAATTGGCAAAGTTATCACAATGTTTATCACGTCTTTATCTGTTTTTTTTATATATAAGTACATAAGTAAGAAAACACGTTTTCAATTTTCCCATAAGAATGTGTTTTAGAACTTTAAAATACATTTTCGTTGAAATTATTAATGTTAATGGATTTATAGGAACTTATATAAGTTGAAATTTAATTTGGTATTGATAAAATTGATTGGCTATCAATACAACCATGAGTTCAGATAAGTCAAGCATGACTGAGCATAATAAGAAAAAAGTGTACACAGTTCAATGATTATAATGATCTCTCTGGACAAAAGTTGAATCTCATTACAAATTTCTTTGGTCAATTGTGTTCATTAATTATATATAATTTCGAAAACATTTTAAGATCCAAAATTAAAGTGTGGTAATGATTTATTACGTGAATTTAAATGATCTATTTTAACATTTCTTATGTTTTACTTACTGTTACGGGCTCACAAATCGTATCATATTTCATCAGATGAAGGTATTTATTACTAAAACTTGATGATCATAATACATGTTTGGGCTGACTATGATTATTATGCCTAATTTTGATATTCTATGTCTCGATCATTTTCTCAATGAAGCCCCGCAACTTTTTAAAGCAAAGAGTACGTTGATTGAAAGTGTATTAATTGATTTACTCGGGGGAAAAGGTAATTTTTCCGATTTTTTAACGGAAACTATTCTGAATAGTAAGTAGTATTCTAAATATTAAAATAAAAATGTAAAAAAACGGGATTTTAGCCGTTTACTCAAAAATAATTTTCAAAAGTTTGCCACAAATAGAGCATGGTAAAAGTTCGCAGACAAAATTCGAACCCGCGAACCTTGGATCACACTCTAGCAATTACACCACGCAAGCGATACAGCTGAGCGTGCTGTTAAAGCAATATATACCATGCTCTATTTGTGGCAAACTTTGAAATTTATTTTTGAGCAAACGGCTCAAAACGGCATAAAATCCCGTTAACACAAGTAATTTCTATATATGTACTACACGTACAAAAAGTTTCATTCAATTTGGTGGAGGACAATTGGAACACTCTCCTTGTGAGTTCTGGCCGGCTACAGAGTCCAGAATCTACCAAAACGATTGAGTTTTTTCTGCTTTGTGTATATTAAGCTTAAGCTTCATCCAGCAGATGACACCAGAAGTATTTCATTTAATTCTTTGATCGACACTATATCGGAACTTGAGAGTATTGATATAGTCGGAAGGCTATATAAAAAGTATAGATACTTCTGAAATTGGATAAATTCTCTCTTAAAATACACATTTATACTTATTTCATCAACATTGAAAAATAACGATTTTGTTTTGAATGAAATATCAAGTTTCTGGTAATTATTTTAATTTGAGAAATTTACATAAAAACTTTCTCATAATTCACGTAAATTAAGTACGCTAATTGATGTATTTCGAAATTTCTAGAGAGTTATTGACCGCAAAGGGTTTATTATCGATTTTACTTTGTTGACGACGAAAAATTGTTTTAATAAACACCTGTATCATTATATATTATATAATTACTTTACGAAATATAAACAATTTTGTTAATAATATAATTGCACTGGTGTACAAAAACGTTACATGTCGCAATGATCAGCGAACGCTGTTTCGCAATCCTCTCGCATTTTATGTACATTTTTACTATTACGTCAGAAAAACACGAGTGAGTCTACCAAATGTTTCATTTCACTTTAATGTACTAGACGTAAAGTGATGACTGATTACTCCAATTTGGGAGTTGCTGCTACAGTTTTATCAATATATCTAATGCTTATTTTCGAGTGCGTCGCCCATACGTACGCGTTATGTACGATCAGATGCCACACGTTTCCAATGTGTAACTATTGCTTAATTGCGTCGCGTTCGTCTCAAGGCTATTCATTAAATGATAATGCACATCCTCAGTCTGGTTTGCTGCCAGTAGGCGAAATGATTGTAGACATTTTTGTCGAATGAGGGGAGTAAAAAATGCGAGTCATTTTACGTTTATAATATTGCAACGTTATTCATGAATTTGCTTAACGTCTATTACTTGCTACGGTGGAATTTAAAATTTAATTGCATTCAATTAATCGTACATAAACAGTTTTGTGACTTTTTTTACGTTGTTTTCGTATTATGTGTGTCGTTCTGGGGTAAGGTTATTTTAAAACCATGATTACGTTTTGAGTTTACTCTGAACTTCGTAGAATTTGTTAAAATTCGAGGCTTTTCGAGTTACTCTTCGATTTGTCTAATATATGATAAGATCACCCGAAATTTTACGAGCGTCGCACGGTGATTCGATTGCATAAAATTTTCGGCAAACCTATTTCTAGTTAAGTTCTATTATTGAAATCTCATTGATACTGAAAGTTTTAAATCAATCATGCACCTGGAAGTATGCTCTTTGGTCAATGTTTTTTTTTAGTTCTGGCTGCTTTGGCGTCTTCTGGTGGTTATAACTTCTGATGTGTTATAACTTGGAACATTCTTCTTTCTTGATATTTTAATATGTTCGTTGAAGTTGTTCCATCGAAATCAGGACGCAGAGTTGTTTTATCTTTGAATTTAACATTTTTTCGTATTTTCTCTTGTTATTACCAGTTTCTTAGAAGATTTTGGCCTTTCTTCAGATGGAATTTTTCGAGGGTCAGAACTATTATATATGTGACAAGACAAAATTACGGGATCCTTTTCTGAATATATATGTCAACTTCGAAGATGTGTTTTGGTCGGTTCAAATAAATGATAAGATATATCATGTCATATATCAATTTTCACCAGGTTCTGGTGATCACCGGTGAAAGCCGTTCAGCACAAGTAAACTAGAACATCTAGTTAATATCTCATGCATTTCCTTGCATTACTAAATTTACAGTATTTTGTTTATGTAAGGCATAATAATTTCTCATGATTAACATTGGAAAATTGGACCTGGTATTTTAATAACTGAATGAAAGTTGATACTTATAACGCGGACAGTTCGCCTGTCAGAGACATGACTTTAATCAGTTTTATTTAGATTTGCCGTCCACAGATAATACACATGTATAGTAACACAAGTGTTGCAGTAAAATTTACATCAGATTTTAGTTTAACCCAATTTCAGAGTGGCGCCACTTTTTGCTATTTGATTTCATTAATTGTAAATTATGTTTTTAAATTTAAAGACTATTTTTGAAATAGTTTTATTTTATAACATTATTATCATTAAATGTAAATCTTCTCGGTCGTGCTGGAATATTCCTTCGACGAAGGGTATTAAAATCATTTGAAAATATGCTGCTTACCGCGCATTTTCTTTTTGAGAGGGTGACCAGCTTGAAGGTTTTAGTCGTTTTGAAGAATGAAAGTCGCAGTCTTACATTGCGAGAAAGAAGCCGATCAATTCAATCTGCATGTAGCGTTCTTTATGGATAGATTTCTTTATTCCTAAGAGTTATTCCTAAGAATCATGTACCAATCAATTCAGGGTAAAATTTTCCATATTCTCTTGGAACCGTTTTTCGATTAATTAGAAAATATTTTACATGGTGTGAAAGTTGAATGTAATTAAGCCGACATTTTGGTTGTCAGTAATATGACATGCAATGACTTCTTACAAAGATTGTACTTTTATTTATATTTGCCATCTTTCTATGTTTCCAATCATATTGCTCGATTCAGGAATAGAAATGCCACAATCTTTTCTAACAGTTTTTCAGTTAATTGGTTGTAAGTAATATTAAAGATTGTTGAAGTGAAGTCCATTTATGAAGACATATCAGAATGGAATAAAAACACAAATGTATATAATTTAATATATTTTTGGTACATGAATTCTCCAAATGAAAATGTAAACACTAACGTTGATTGAATCTCTACTTTTGGCCGCAACAGATCGAGCCCGCGTAGGGTCCCCGTAATTGGACAAACAAATAACGCGATTTTCTGTATCATTTACCTGAGATAACGATAATTTAATTGATATAACGATATTATTTTGACATCCTAAAATTGCCCTAATTATGGGCAAAGAAGTTACATTATTATTGAAAATTAATGAGTATTTTAAGTAAATATTTCTTAACTGCCCACCTGGGCAGCCTGGTGGTAGCATCTCCGCTTACCACGTAGGAGCACAGGGTTCGATTCCTCGAGGTGGGGCAATCCACCGGGTGAATATTATTCACCCACAACTTACCACAAACACTTACAACACTAAAACATTCAACACACAACTACTACTACACAACAAAAACAACACAAATTGTAAACGTACAAATATATATGTACAAACACGGCGAAAAAACCTTAGGGTTGATAGCCATTCAAATATATACATTTTTTTTTATTTCTTAACTTGGGTTTATACATACTAAATATCCTCCTGTCTTTTACAGAAAAGTATGACAGAGTGGGCAAACTCCTGAAGCCTGGCGAGCAGCCGACGAACTACTCCGACGAGGAGGATGAACCAGCGAGTGCGTCGACGGATAAGAAGGACAACTAAATCGGCTGTTATCTGTTCTCTGCGCATCAGTGTTAGAAATAAGTTGCGTTCAACCTTTAATTTTAAAAAGCGAAATCTAGTGCTGAAATTGGGGCGCAATCACTGTATCATTCACGATAAGAACATCAAAATTTATGCACCAGCTCGTTTGGGAAAAAGGACGTAAAGAATGTAAAGGCCAAAAAAAAAAATAACGGGACGTCATACTTACCCTTACGATTGTGAAAGTCTGATTCTTGTACTATATTTTTATCCAATAATATCTTACCCCAGAGATTGTTTAACTCAAATTTCTTCGAGTTACCCGATGTGCAAATGCAAAAATATGAATATTATGTGAAAACGATGAACGTTAATCAAACTTACCCAGAGATGGGAAACAAATTGCAAATTGTTAATTGGAAATGGTACTTGTTACAGCAAGAGGCAGTTAGTTTTCGGGTTATGGTGTAATTGTTTTAGGCGCGACTATATTTTTGGGCGTTCCTGAGGAGTTTAGGGCGTATCGTGCTGCTAGTTTCACGATGTAACATAATATATTTTGCAGGCACGAGCGCGATACGTCGGCGACTTTATAACGTTATAATGTATATTTATATTTGTATATTGAGGTTCATGGTATATTTTGTAAGTTAGTTCTTTCCTGTCTTTTTTTGTGTTTTATAATGTCTCTGCTGTTTCTCCGATGTACATTTTCTGCATTTATGTACTTGATATACCTGTATATTGTGACGAAACATATAAAATAATGATGTCTCTGCTATAGAACACTAGACGGAACATGAGATTTTTCCTGTCATTTTAAACAAAACTCTGCTTTGCTTTCGGTCGGTTGTCCTTTGTTATCAATTGTTTTTTTTTTATAAAGAATGTACCGCTTATGTTGTGGTCCGTGAAAGTAAAGTATCTATTTTGCAAACAGTCTTTGTATTTCCCCTCTTTGAATATATGAATAATCAGTGCCGTTCTATCCATTGGATTGAATTAATTTTAGATAGCAAAT
>WSZQ02091087.1:0-13575 GCA_019419845.2 Weissflogia rhopalogaster | reverse complement strand
CACATTCCCCTGCCAGGTGCTCCCAGGTATCCAAGCCCTTCCCACATAACACACACCGGGTGTACTCGGGCCCCATCCATCTCTTTCGCCCACTCTCCACCGACCCACATTTCGCCCTTGCCAGATAACCCTCTCTATCCGGGTCATGCTCTTGTCTTCGAAGTACCATGGTCTTCGCCCGATCACCTGAACCTTCTGAAATGTCGGGTTATATGTGCTGATGCTAACTCTACTTTACTTCTTCTGTTCTTCCACTTTCCTTTCTCCACTTTCCCCTCTTGTCCATATAACCCGGACCACCACATCGAAAAGCCTCGCCGCCTGGTATGTCCTCCTTCTCCTCACCGCCCACATAGTAGACCCTCTGCTCACGCACCACTCCCACACATTTTTCACAAACCTTTCATTCCCCATTCTCACCAATTTCCCTTCATACCTCGCCATTCTCGAAAATGCCTCACATTTGAAACTGACCCACCCCCGATTCCTGAAGAACCACATACTCCGGAGTACCGCTCCAACCCCATAAGGTCCTTCAGAAACCAGATCTGCTCGCGTTCCAATACATCCCATACTTCCACTCCATATATTATGATACACTTCACACATTCGTTTAATACGCAATAATTTATAAAAATAAAGATGTTATAAAGTATAATAGTATATCTTATTTACCTCCATCTCGTCCGCGACGCTTTTTCTTCGAAGAGGACAAATTCTTTTGCCCACTCGAAGATTTATCACTCTTCTCCTTGTCCTTGTCTTTCTTCCATCGTATCAACATGGCGCCGTGGAGTTTGTACGCGCACTTATCAGATTATTTCGCCAACGTCTCAAGCTTTAATTCAGTCTAATGTCTAGCGCTCTTTCTTATTATTCAATCTGGCTATTAAATCAATACATTGTCTTTGAAATAACCTGAAAATATACTCGTTGCTAGTACGACCAAAAAGGGGTTCATTGCGTATTCCACCCGAACCAGAGGTTGGTGAACAAAGCAGGCAATTAACTGGAGTTGCTTTCAAAGCGTGCTCAGCAAGTAACTAAACTGCAATCTAGACGCAGCAGCACAATAAAAAGACAAGTCTTTCAGACTCCGGAGACTCGTCCTGCAAAACTCTCGCCAAAAACTTTCATAACTGCTCCGCATTAGTTTACATCTTTGTGAGGTGGGTGTATGTAGTTTGACAACTTCGTGAGTTCGAAATTATTTAAAATGCTTCTTAAACAGTTTCAGACTTTTGTAATTTTAGATATTGTCAAAAAGTAGGAAACGCTGGTTAAATGATTACAATATTAGCATATTAGAACGATATCGCTAGCGGATGTATTATAAAGTCAGGGAAAAAGTTTGCAAACTTGGAATGAAGTTAGAACACAGTCCAAAAACTTGGTACAAGTGTCGATTAAAAGGCCTGAAAACTTTTGGTTGTTAAAAAATCAATCTGGAAATACTCGGATGTTTACCTTTTTTGTTTAATGATAAAATTACAATAAGTTTAATGGTGATTATGTGCTTGGATATTGACAATATCCGCCCCCTTTCATTGCAGGAGAGTCTCTTTGCCTGATTGGTTCTTACGCAATATTTGATTGTATTCTCCTAGCCGGAGAAGAGCTCGAAACAATTGCAATTTATCCTCCCGGTTTCCTTCACCAGCCGGTATGAGCCTCAATTATTCAATCGACACGATGAATGCAAAAACGACGCACACCACCTCAAACCGTCAAACGTCCAATGATGCGAAGCACTGTCTCGATTATTACTATCACGGCCGGTGCGGTGTGAGATCGCATATGTGTGTATACCCGCGGAACTTATCACAATTATCACGTTATCGCGTCCTCCCGGAAGGCGTCCTGCGAACGAGCGTGTAATATGTCCGAAGCGAGGACGAACTAGGCCGCTGCGAGTTGTGAGTTGCACGATGACGCGAGCTCGGATGTGTTGTAGTAGGCCGCCGCCGCTGCAGACACAGCCGCCATCGCCGCTGATGCCGGAATCATCCAGCAGGAGGAGCAGCGCAGCATTGACACATACATACAAACACACAGTTGCCCTGCGTGGGTGTGGACGGTGTGTGTATGTGAATGAGTGTAAGTGTGGGCAGGGGTGAGACCGGTAGGAGAGCAATGCTCGACGCGTTGGTGGCGGCGCCGCCGGTGTACAGCATCCCCGCGCGCGCTCTGGAGCCAGCGTACCAACCACTCCCTCCACCACCACTCCTGCTGCTCGAGCCCGAGTGACGACATGCTCGGAAGCTGGAATCGATACAGGCTGCGAGAGAGATTCGGAGAGAGTGGCGGCAACCCACGAGGCAAGTGGCAGCCTGGAGCTGAGCACACGCCTAACCTAGGCACACACACACACATGCATACCCACATCTAGATGACGCATTGGGACCCGATCCACAGGATATGTGCGTGTGGTGCGATAAATGGACGCCTGCATTCGCGAGTAAGAGTGGGATATTGCGAGGGTGTGAAGGAGCAAGCGAAGAGATCACGTTGCCTGTGTGCAGCCTCAGCGCGGCGGCTATGGCGGTGCACTAACAATAGAAAGGGAGCAGGGAACAGCGAACGAAACGCGCGAGAGATTGTAGGTGAGTTGCAAGACAGGAGAAAATAGGGTGAACGCCCTAGCCTCACGCCCTTAAGGCAACTCAATCTCCACAATAACAAAAAAAAACTTACTCAGTACTAAACTGAAACTAAACTGATAACAATATTACGTTTTATGAAATGTTTCAACGTTTTATAGATTGTCAAAAAAACTAATCAGTATTCTTCCTGTACGCCTTTTTTACGCTCTGCCTGATTTTACAGCTAATCATTTTCGGTAGTTTGTCAGATTCTTTAACAATATACTTCTATATGTATTCCTCCTACCATTTAAAATACCTACCAAATTCAGAAATATCAAATTCTCTCATGAATCAATTGTAGATTATCCATAAATGTATATATGTAATCAACTTGACAAGGATACTTGTAGAATTGAAACGTACTAGGGAAGGAACAACAGGTTTTAATTACATCCAGCGGACACAAAGTAACAAATATTTGCAAAATTCATATTTATTGACAAAAAAAAAACAAAAATGATACAAAATACATTGTACGTACATAGTTATTCATACTGAAGCTTTTTTTTTGGCTTCAAACTGCAATACTAGATCAATATTAATATATAAAACAAGAACTAACTACATACTTATTATTTATTTTAATCAACAAAATATACGACGCTATGATTAAGACAATAATGTCTCGTGCTCATAAATATATCAATGGATACAAAATTATAAATTAATACTTTACAATGTTTCAATCAAAATCAATCAAACCTAATAATCATTTCAATTCTACTAATATTCCATTCAAGTTTTGATAGTGTATGGTGTTGAATGGGCGAGAATCACTTACCCTTGTTTTCTGTCTTTTTACGACCAAAACCAAAGCGTGACTTCTTTTGCTGTTGTTGTTCTTGTTGTTCGTCAGGAATCGGGGGCAGTGGACGTGAAGGTGGGTCGGTGCGTTGAATTGGAGCGACATTATTAATGGAATTGTATCGATGCACGTCGTTAACACTAGCTGTGAGGCGTGTACCACGCTGGAACTGATTCGGTTGTAGCTGCTGGTGGCTTTGATAGACCATTGGCTGAGCGTTGGAATTGCGTTGCAGTTGGCCATATAGTACACCGGCTTTTTGTAAAGGTGGTGGGGACATGGGCACATTTGGCATATTTGGCACTTTTCCTGCCTCATAGATATTCCCGTACATATCATAGACTTTATTGCTCACTGTGTTTACTTTGTGCCCGTAAATTGGCTCTGGCATGCGCTGGATCTGATGAGGGTTAGGTTGAGGGAATTCATGTGGAGGAATATCATAACGGCCTTGTGTATCTTGACCCCTCATATTCAGAGGGTGAATATTTGAAGGGGCTATATTAGGATGTATATTCTGAAGAGGGATATCATTAGGAACATTCTGTCTTGGTCGAAACTGTGCACCCGAAGGTGGTTTGTTAAAGTTAGCTCTACCCGAATATAGCGACTCGGGGCTTTCTGGCTGACGCAGAGAATTACTACGACGCAAACCTACAGGCGTATTTCCCTTACTGGGATGCCCTGGCGGAAGAGGAGGACCCGCATTCGCAGGTGGTAATCTTGGCCGGTTTAAATAATGTTGTCCGGATAGAGCCGAAGGAGGCTGACTACCATATGGGGACTCCCCCCGTACCGACCCATTACTAACTCTGTAACCATACACAGGTTCCCCATTTGATGCAGTCATTACTCGAGGGGCGTATTCTTGGTAGCCAGGTGGCGGATACCCCGGTAAAAATCGCTGCGCTACATTATGCGCTACCTGGTCCTGCGCATGTATTTGACGAGTGCCATAAATTTGTTCTCGTGATCCGGGTTGTGGTCGTCTCCCATAAATTGGTTCCTGACTCAAAGGCTTAGAACCATACGGGGATTCATCAACTTGTGGATACGTCCTTGTTCCGTAGATACTATCATTTCGAGAAGCACCAGGTGGTCTCGACCCGTATGGATCACTAGGAAATTGTCTCGTACCATAAGGACTTTCACTACTTCTTGCTGCATACAAAGATTCATTTCGGTTTTGCACATTGGGTCCATTTGGACTAGGATTTCGAGAACCATAAAGACTTTCATTTGGTCGAGCCATTGCACTGTTTTTGGTGCCATAAATAGCTTCATTCATAACTCTACCAGGCATATCATGGGGGTTATTTCTTGTTCCATAAATATTTTCAATTACAGGCTTTCCAACATTCATTACCGTTGGACGTGTACCATAGATTGGTTCCCTTAGGTTTCTCATTGGTGGCACTTCACTAATAACACTTGCATTATCTGCAATGGATCCTCCATCAACAGAAACCGGTGCATTGCATCGCTGTGCCTTAGCCAATAATAATTCCTTCTGCCTCTGTTGATTCAACAAAAAGATCTCATCTCTGGAAGGAAGTGCTTCATTTTGTTGCTGTTGTTGAACAGGAGCAATAAAAACATCATCTTCCAAACTTTCCCGTTCCTTATTCCCTTCTGCGTCTAAACGTCTTTGGGGAGGACTCTGAGTGAAACCATTCTTCGTAGGCCAAGCCGATTCTTGTCTATTTTGGCTTCGAAAACTCACCTTCTTACTGTAAATTGGTTGATCAATTGCATTCTGTTGCGTTAAACTCCCACGATTGAAGATAGGTCTAGTTTGTCCATTTCGTTGGGGCCCAAGGTTAAATCTTTGTTGTTGAGCCATCCTACGAGCATTTAATTCAACATCTTCAGGCCTCTTCTGCCTCACCTCCCTCGGTAAACTAGTACTACGTTTTGTATCCCTGGGTGTCACTGCCATACTCCTTGATCGCCTTATAGGATCTTCATTGTACCCACATGAACTGACCATAGGTCCAACTAACATTTGCATTTGGATATCTTCCTTCTCTTTAAGTTTCTTCAACTCCTTCCAACAGAATGCTTCCACAGTCTGACGTATTTCATGTTTAGGAGGACTTCTCTGCAAAGAGGCACTTGAATTACGCTGCGACATCATAACAGGTGTCACTGATCGTGATCGACCATCTTGACTTGGTGTCCTTACTCTTTGACTTGGATCAACATGAACCAAAGCATTTGTTGTGATCTGTACACTATTCATCGTTGGTGAATTGATTTTTTGAACCCTTTGCCAGTCACCTGATTCCAAAACAGTTTCACTACTGTGTTCGCTTGAATTAAACGTACTTGAAGAAACATCATTTTTATGAATAGATGTAATCGACAATTCGTTATTTTTTGAGACATCGTTTAAGGAGAGATCATCATTAACTGCGCCAACTATCCCACAAATCGTTTCATCAAGATTGGGGTAGTCGATTTCCAACTGAAGTTTCTGATGACTTGGACTGTTTCTATCTTTCTTATCTACCTTCTTACTAAGTGGCTTTAGTAATTCTGTGGCGATAAGCTTGTCTGTGCTGATTTCATTCGCGGGAATTGGACTTTTAAGTCGCGGTTGCAATTCAATTTTCTCCCGATTTGGCGGTAACTTTAACTTAGTTCTTTCCACGCTAGGACTACGTGGACTATTCATAGAAGTAGCGCTAATATCACTTGATCCGGCACTCATCGGACGATTCCTCTCATAAACTGTGCCATAGCCACTATCAGCCAAATCATTTTCATCATTTTGTGGTGTTTGTTGCTGGACGTGGTAGGGACTCAGATTTCTTGGCTGTTGCGGTGCAATTTGCTGCTGATACGGATTAGGCAGAGGTCTTTCCGAATTTATTGGAATCGCTGCTTTAGTACTCACAAGTTGTACATTCTGACTCTGCGCCTGCGTCTCCTGCGCCCGCGGAGAAGCATTTTCAGTAAAAAACTTTGATCTAATTGCCATGCGCTCTTGTTGCAGCTGCTGCAAAGGATTGACTGAAGTGCTTGAATTCTCACTCTCTATTGTATTTGTAGAGGAACTATCATACTTTGGGTGATTAATAAAATTCTTTGTCTCATTCTTGTTTTCCATAAAGACATAGTCTTCCTGGGGACTGTAAGCATCGTGTTCTTGTGATAATTTCCGCAACAACTGTTGATGATGTTGCTGAGGTGGATTCTGTTGGCCGTTCACAAAACTATTTCGAGCTTGTGTAAAATTATGAATATGCATAGCGGCATAACGATGCTCAATATCTTTCTGATCCGGGTGCATTTCATCATTAAACGTCTGTTGATGGTTAATCTCTCGTTTCGTATCATGTCTGGGCGTGTCGATAGTGTGACGTTGTGTGGAATGCCTATTGAAGTTCTCATTCTGTGCGTTATCAGCAAATACAGCATTTTCAGTCTTCTTTGTTTTCTTGTTCTCATCTTTGTCCTTGGATTTCTTATCTTTCTCCTTGTCCTTATCCTTGGAAAAGATCGTCAACCACTTAGAGCGGAAGCTCGGATTGCGCTTATTTTTCTTGGTCTCCATTGTGAAGCTATCAAGAGTTTTCTTAATATTTTCAATAGAACCAACCTCAGTGTTATTGCGTATAATATTATGACGATCTTCAGGATCCGCAAACTCTATTTTGTCCCACTCTGGGGTAGGTGGTTCGTGGATTATCACAGTTTCAACAACAGAAGTTCTTTCGGGTTTTATCACTTTCGCTTCGACTGTCACCTGTTGGACTTGCAGGGAAAGCCTAGGTTTCGGAACGGGTGGCGGGGGGTTTAAATCTGCTGAGAAAGACACTCGTTTTTTCGTTTTTATTTCATTAGAGTCCCTCTTAGTTTCACTTGAATTCCACTCTGTTGAATTCCTACTAACTGCAGCTTGAGTTAAAGACTTTTTATAAACAAAATTATTTTGTTTTTCTCCAGCAATTTCGCCCTTCTTCAACAAACGTACTTTCCTAGCCGTCAGGTTGTTATTCACTTCCGGTTCAGGTAGTTTCTCAAAACGACTAGCAAGATTTATAAAACTTTTGCTAGACCTGTTAGACGTCGATCTATTAAGTTCATGATACTGAGATCGAAAGCTCAAGGGTTTCTCTTCAGGTTTTAGCGATGAACCATCAGCCTTAGTATTTACAGAAACAGCATTTTCTGTAGGCGCCATTTTGGTGCGTCACCACTCGTGGGAAAGCCTGAAAATGTAAAGAAAACTCATTAGAAAATGAAAGATTTCACAAAAATGCAAATGCAAAATGCAACTCATAAAATATGCTTAAACTTTAAGAAACCTTAATTTAAGAACATCATACTTGATATAGCACGCTCTAAATGCGATCAGTAGTTGCCTTCAAACTAGACTGACAAGCCACGATTCACTTGCCGGTAAAATCTCAATGTTCACATTTTTATTACGAAACACGTAATAAAATGTAAAAAAGCCAGCAGCGAAGTCACAATAAAAACAAATATGCCAACACCGGCGACCGAAGCGGCGACGCCAGCTCGCAAATCCACTTTTTTATTCTACACTACAAACTCATTACGCGATACATTAGAATAGTTTTAATGCGCAGACAATGCTAAAAACTATACGAAAGGTTGCTTCACCTCGGGATCCGCCCAACTAACCAGGTGAGACTGATAACAAGCAATTTGAGTACGTTTGCCATTAACGCTTTATCTTCCAAACGAACGCGAAAAACGAAAAAACTACACTGAACCAGCTAATGCAATACCTTATCTTAAACGTTCCTGTTATCTTAACGTAAATATGCAGTATTTTTTATTCGTCGTTATCATGATATTGCAATAATAATCGCAGATCAATATTTATTCATTCAGTGCCAATTAAAACTGCCAATAACAAGGTTTGCCAAATGAAAAAATCTATAAAACATAGTGAATAGAATAAAATAGAATAAAACTTACAAGTTTTTAATTCCTGACTAGTTTTTCTTAAGCATTTGGTAAAATAATGTCATCACTAGTATTTATTTTAATATTGGAAACAATGTGTTTAATTGTTCTCAATTCACAATAGAAGGAAATATTGTTGAACGCGTGTTTTTCCGGAGGCAGCATTCTGACGACTGCTTCAATTGCATATTCGTTTCCAATCTCGCAGCGTGGACGTGCTCGTAATTAATCCATTATACAATGGTTGAATATGCACATGTGCCCTATGAATACGCGTCGCGCACGTGTTTATTTACAACCACACATGGGCTACCGTTCAACAGCTACCAACCAGCTTCACAGTTCAGCTGTAAACATTTGCATTACTCATTCAATCCCAATTTGATTATTTTTGTTCGCGAAGAAATCACATTTATTCTCACCATCTGAAGGTTGTTTCAGCTTGGAACTTTCACTTTTTTAGTAATTTTAAATATTATAAAACTGAAAGCAACAGCTATAAATATGTACATTAAAAAACGTATAATTAATTCTGTGCCAAAGTCAAAGTAAAAGCAAAATCATATCATTCTTTCCTATCGATAATATACTGGAAGATTACTGTAACGAGTAAAAAATAATTTGAAAATACATTAACAAATGGCGTCAATGGGCATTTTCGATACCAATAAGTATCGATACTTTTCTTCGTTATCGAAAGTATCGAAGTTTCAAAAGTATCGGTACCAAAAAAGAATCGATACTTCGTGAAAAGTTGATATGCCTACTCACGACCACGATTTGGCAATAACGACAAATTGATTTATGAATCCTCCCTGTCACCGTTGCCCGAATACCGTTTTATACGAATGCGTGAATATCCATCTCGTAAAAGGTGCACCACATACTAAATTGGGGGCAATAAGTTGATTTATTCAGAGTCGCACAGCAACAAACATAACAACATGCCGTAAGAATCGCGGAACCTTTTGAGCAACAAGCGGCTAAAGCAACAAAATAGCCCACAATATCAGCTGCAACACGCCAATCGCAGTCGTATTGCTACAGCGGTCTGAACTGTTTCGGAATAAATAAACCATTCGCCGAAGATTGGAGGAAGAGAACGCTCATTGTTCCATGACTATCTGTATAATTCGCGATGTAGCTGCGATGTAGCTCGCGTTGCAGGAAAATCGCGCATAACATCAATCCCTCGCTGTCGAGGAAATTGCTATCCATTCACATTCGCGTGTGCTTTGTGTACGGCAAGCTCAGGTTTGCAATTTATATCGGAAGACTTATCAACCACGTAACCACGTAATACTTGCTATTGCAGAAAATTGGAAGAGATTCAACATATTCCAAGAAAGACGAAAAGAAATTACTTATTTTTATTCCACAATTGCACATAAAGACTTTCATAATTCTCTCTTTATTAATACAATTAGTCTTAAATGTAGTTTAAAATCGGAATGAATTTCAGAGCATTTGTGAAATTATATTGACTTACTGTTTCATGATTATTTACAATCTATTGTCACCATGGAAATTGTTAACAAATTAAACAAACAAACTACATTTCCCTATCATTTGCTTAACATCAGACATATTTCTCTACATGTTTTTTGGCTTCTGACCTCAAGCTCCCAGAATAATGCCTAGAAAACGAATGATACCTCATTAAACCACAAAAAAGCAAATATATAGAATAAGACAAACTCTAACAAAATAGGCGCATTGAAATAGTTTAAAAGATATATGCTTAATCTCTAAATACAATACTTGGCAGGATGTGCCAGTAATAATAAATATGAGCAACGATTGTATGTATACTGAATGTCTGCCAGTGTCGTCTGTCTCATACTTTATTTACGCATATTATACTGAGCGCTTTGTTGAATGCCCTCCAATAAAATACTTTCTATGAACTTAGTAACCACCTGCATCTGCCAGAACAGCGTACAACACTCGTACGTGCTGCGAATGTCGCAAAATCGGACAAATTCGGTCTGGGATTTTACGGTCTGCGATATATCTTACCAACTGGCTTTTATGCCATTCTTTTTATGTGGGAAGTGCTACATCAACACTCTGAGTAATCTATCAAGTGCTCCTACTGCTTTTGATAAGTTGCATCTTCTATTATCTCATTTCCATGCATTTATTAAAAAAAACGCTGACTAGCAGTTTATCTATGTTTTAATGGTTTTGCTGATCTTCTAAGGCGAATTTTAAATTCACCGCGATATATTGTATTACTTCAGATGTAAAGAAGCACTTAGATTTCTAATATTTAATGGCTTTTAAGAATTTTGGGCACACGCTTACGGCCCACTCTATAAATTTTAGACTTGTGTTCGACCATTTCGATGTACATCCTCTTTCCACCTTAAGGGTTATTTGCCTGCCTGTTGTTGTAGCTGCCTGCAACCCTTTTATTACAGCAGAACGGTGATTGGATTACGACGCCACACGTGTGGCAGATGTTCTCTATTCGTTTGATAAACACCCAAACCGTTGAATCATCGGAATTGGGCTGCGAGCATTTTGTTAGGTGATGTTTACTCGAACGCACTACCACCACCATTTTTAGGATGTTAATCACGAATTGCAATAATTAGAAAGAGAAAATGATGAATGCCTCCGACAGGACTTGAATCTGCAATCCCCGTATGTTATGTGCAGTGTGTTGCCAACTACTCCACGAAGGCCACACAGTCAGCCGTTGACAGCCGTATGACAATATGATGGTAGTAGTGTGTTCGAGAATGTAAACATGTCTTAACAAAACGGAATATGATAATGCAGACGACTGAATGTGGGCCTTCGTGGTGTAGTTGGTAACACATCTTGCATGACATACCGTGATTGCAGGTTCAAGTCCTGTCGGAGGCATTCATTGTAATTCGTGATTAACATCCTAAAAATTGCCTACCAATGATAGTTTGTTTATACTGATTTGTCAAAGGCAGCTTTGCTGCGATCATACTTCATGACAATATGATGGTAGTAGTGCGTTCGAGAATGTAAACACCTCTTACCCAAACCGTTATTTCCACAAGATTCTTAAAGTAATAAGCACGCTACCCGCTGACGTATTTTTAGCCTCTGAGAATGCCATGCTCAATCAATCGTGACGAATATTGCAATCTACTAATAATACAAGTCTATGAACTTGTGCTCATGTTCGCCGCACATAGAATTTAATGCTCCAATAAAGCTGTTGCACTTGCGACAATATTTTCAAACAGCCGACTTCAGAGAGCACATAAATATTTAATTTAAGGCACCGTCGTGTTTCGTTGCACAGCGTTGATCATACATCAATTTAAATTTACTCGATGACCGGTTGAACGTACCCAGCTTTAACAATTCATGAAGACATTTCCAATGTTTGAAATCATAAAAGTCGCTTAAAGAAAACTTAATGAAACAAAGAATTTTAGTGCCTTTTTTTGACAAAATCGGCGAGGCGCGACGCGTTGTGGGCGTTCGCAATGCAAAAGTCTGGGAATGAACTTTGCTGATGCTTCAAGATGAGGGCAAACCTTTTGCATGCATAATAAAACAGTTCCAGTTATAGTCTTAAATGCCAGCCCCTTGGTTCAACGAAGAGGCCAATTCGATGCGAATAAGAAAATTTCGGCTTTAAACGCAGGCAATTTACTTGGAAATATGGTGAATCATGTGAATCATTGCGGTACTATATAATTTGATAAGACTAAATTTGATGTGTTAAATATAAACGTTGTTGGTTTTTCGTACGGTTGTGCCGGTAATAACACTGTAAATGTCATTGGTGTTCTCAAAATTTCTTGAAATTGCTGAAAATTCTTGACCGTTAACTGCAATTTCATTACGATCGTGACAGCCTAAAGAAGCGAGACTTTCCAAAAAGTTACGATACACATATTACAGAACTGTAATCACTTTACGACGTAATTTTCATGTTCAATTATGTTGCAGTTATCCCAGACTAGTTTATGTCATTATACTAAAATTTACTAAAAACCTAAAACCAGTACATAAATCAGGCGGGAGATAAAACATTAAAGGCAGTTGAAAATCGTAAAAAAGGTTTTTACATTCCAATAAAAGGCCTCAGAAATGCAGCCGGCTGTATTTGTTCCTTTCAATACTTAAGAGATTGTAGGGAGATAATAAAAAAAACTCAGGTAAAAATATTTTCAATCAATATCTAGGTTAAAAATATTTAAACGGACAGCGTTCAAATAAATTTACATTATCACTGAATATCGAACGGAAGTGATCTTGATTTTCACAGTGAAAAAGTGTCTAAAACGTTATCAGAAGCAAATAAGACATATTTTAATAATCATTTTATGATATCAATAAGAAGCAACATTGTAAGACGGCTGCGACACATTCTAAAGCTTGTATTCATGTTCGCTATACTTTTCATATTTTAACAGAGCTGCTCTTGTGAATATTTACGGCGAAGGTGCGATGAGGCGCGGTATGTAAATGTCCACCATGAGTGGTCGTCTTCATTCTCGCGCCAAGCGCCGTAACAAAGCTGCCAGCCAGCTAGCAAGCAAGCAAGCTCTCCCGATGCTGAAGCTTTGAGATATTCACGAAACGCGTTATGTTGGTGCGAACTTTAAGTGCAAGTATGTTCAGGCAGGTGCGGCAGACGAGGAGGACTTTTATGTCTCGTTTAAGTGCGATACCTGTCTGCACTTGGCAATCAGATGCAAAGAGATTGCTTACATAAATAACTTGCGCGTAAAAATAAATTGTACTACATTTCATTTTATTTTTGTTGTCTTTATATTCCTGAATTTCTTTAACATGAGTTAGTTTAAATCCTTTTTTAATAATAACATATTTACATTTGTCTTTGTCAGTTAATATTAAACGATAAAAGTTTCAAAGAAAACTATGTTGGTTTAGAGACCGGTTGTTTTTAAAAGTGTTAAGTTGTTATAGTTTATTTCATGGATAAAATTTTAAATATAATCAAATACATTAAATAGCCCACCAGGGCAGCATAGTTGGTAAGGTAGTAGTAATAGTATGACCTTTATTGGCATTCATCCTTTACACCATTTTACATTTTGCAGCCAATAGACTTCATAAAATAAATAAATAAAACAAAAATATAATACATAACAATAAGACAAAATAAAGTAAATTAAGCACATGTGCAACTATCATGCTTTTTGAAAAAACTCAGTTTTTCGG